>CAVNYN010269320.1:13014-55947 GCA_963692815.1 Nyctanthes arbor-tristis
TATTTTTTTAACCCAAAATGATTTTTGCATTTTCCATATTTTACCAACATAACTTCTCTAATAATTCTTGACCTGCTTTATATAACCAAGCACAGGCAAACCCGCTCCTGCTCCCCCCCCCCCCCCCGCGTCTATTTATAATATGGGTTTTTAATTTTATCATCATCCGTGCTGGATGATCTACTAACGTGCCTAACCACAACGTTCTAGTGGTTTTGGAAAATGTAAATACTTTTCGAGAGGAAAAAGATATCTCCATATTGTAGTTTAAACATATCTAGTTCAGAATTACTGTGTGCTCTTTGTTTTAGCAAGCTTGTATTCTGTCAAACTGGACTCTGATACAGGAAGATATGGACCTGTGTGCTTATAATTTTGAGTGTCACTCAGTTTTATCCTTTACTTGCATAGGTGGGTGATAGTGTACCTATCACAGATGAAACCCCTTATTGTTCCTATTTTGAACGAAACACAGTGAGAGGCTCTGGAAAGAGCATATGCAGTTCTAGGGGGAATCCTCCACCATGGACAGGTGATCAGTAATCTAAAGATGAGTTACCTTTAAATATTAGAAAGTGTACCATCTACCATAACTAATGTAGTGTTTGTAGTGCCCAATATCGTGCTTGTATGAATTTTTTTTTGCTGCAAACGACTTTTATTTGTATCACATTGTGCTCCATTCAGTGTCATGTAAAACGCTTTCTAGTTGTGTATGATGTGTGAAGGGATGGATTTTCATCCAGAAATATTATTTAAGCAGAACATATTTTCTACTGTCATTTCTATAGAAATTCCAGCTGAATAATCCGGTCTAGTTAACAGGACAAGAGTCACTAGGACAATGGGTGGGTTCAATGGTTGAGGATTATAATGGGAATCAGACACGGGATAACGGCTCGATTTAGGAAAGGCTTGAGCATTAAGCTACACTTTGAACATTAGCATCTCCAATGGTACATGTAGTTTTAGAAAATGGAACTACCACATCAGATATAGACACTGTAGTTTAAAAATTGCTTCTCCAATGGTGCACACATGGCACCCTGTGAAGGTGAGTTGACAAAAAATAAAATAGACATTGTAACACACCTTGACTAGTTCTAGAATTGGTGTGAAACAGGATGAATCACCAATTTAAATATTTTTTAATTATATTTCTCTCTCCTCTCTCCTCAATAACTACCAAATATAAATTTATTTTCGGAACGGTTCGCTAACAAACAAATAAAACATATAATTTTGACAAAGAACTGTATCTATTAAATTAAGTTTATCTTGCGGTATGAATTTATCTCACCAAAATTAACTAAAAAATCCTATGTTAAGTAGGACTGAACAAATAAACAAATTTTCCAACAAACTTCAAGTAAAGTTTTATGGGAAAAATAAATCAACCTTTACTCTTTTTTTCATGTGCTTAAAAAGAAAAATTAAAAGTGGAGATTTTGAAAGTATTTAATTTGATGATTCATATCGTATAACTACTAATTTTTTTCACCGTGTTATACGGAACTTTTCTGAAAAATTGATTTTTTCAAGCGTTCAGTCTTAACCATTCATTTTACTTTTAACTACAATATTATGATTCCTCATTTTTTTTTTTTTTATCTTTTACAATATTTTGATTTAAGAGTCACTAATTATAGAGAAATAGACTTTCATTTTTCTACATTGATCTATTTGAAAGTGCTTGAAGAGGAGATTATAATTAGTTTAATTGAGATAAATATTAAAATGAAGATTATCTTAATATAATATTTATAATTAATTAGTGGGATGAATACACACCGTAATATTATTTTAATCTAAGGGATATGATTCGTGGTCAAAATCATATGCCCCGTTATATATTTGTTTTATTTATTTCTAATTGAAAGAAGGAAGAAAACGCAGAAGAAACCATTGGAGAGCAATTTTGAGTTTTAACTTTTCATCTATACTACCTAGATTTCGCGCCCATCAATATAACTGCCACACCTACATGCTCTATTCAAGTGAATAGCATTATGTGACAATATTGTATAGCTTGCTTCTTTAGTTTAAACATGATCAAATCCATTATAGCACAACATTATCATACACAAATATAATACGTGTTACCGAGTACTATGTAAGCATTATCATTCTTCTGCCAACTTCGAGCTCTTGATTTAACTATTTGCTACAAATTCACACTAAAAGCAGTCCGCCTTCAATCACTAGATAATCGACATGTAGATTCATAAGACTCAATTTATTGTTAAATTAGAGCTATTGAACACACGTGTTCTTGATTGAATAAGAGTACCGCATCTATGATACTTGTACCATAATTTTTTTCTACCGTGTGATCTCCAGTTTTTGAGCTGAACCTAGGGAATTAGATTTGTTTGTTCTTTGTAGGCAGACATCATAAAATCAAAGGAAAATTTTGGCATACATGCCATGTAGTCAAAATGACCAGACCATATAATAGGTTAGTCTCAACTTCCTTTTCTTTTTTTCCCCTGTTTTCAGTATTCTGTAGAGTTCATTACACCTAACAAGCCAACCGGCCATCTCTGTGTGCTTAGAGTTCCAAGTACATTGTATGTTTCTCTTCTTAACAAAAGGTCACGTTATAACATGTTCCCTCTCCCTAAACTCCCAGCAGAGAGTAGTACTGACAATTTTGCAATAAACATTTAAACCTGTTTGGGGAAACCAAAATTTTAAGTCACCCAACTGTAAGATCAAAATCAAGTAAAACAGTATGCAATCACCAAGTTATGTTCAATAAGCACAACAATATTCCTATTGATGACCAACTAAGATATGTTTCGTACAGAGTAAGTACTAGACATGATTAGACAGTATCAACATTTTTAATTTCATCTTCTTAAATAGTACTAGTAATTGCTATCAAATTCACCTAACTAAACATACCATTAGTAGATGAGAATACATAGAAGAAAAGAAACTCGTTGTAATGTAAAACATTTAAGAAAATCATACTCTCTTCATGGGAGGAAGTCAAGAACGTGATGCATCATTGCTTTCTTTTCTCCTTCTGCCTTCTTTCTTCAGTCTGGTACGTCGCTCTTCATAAGATGCTGGGAGGTCCAAGCAATTTTGTACATCAAACAAGGGTACTAATGTGAGCCGCAGTGAATTAAAACAAGTTAAACGGAATTGAATAGGCTACTTTAAAGCAAATTAAAGCGATAGACATTCTGAACAACAAATTGAAGTTCACAGCCTAAGTTTAACATGAGCACCTTTGGAGAAACGTGCTAGTTTGTAAGCTGTATATGACTACAAATTTTGGAAAATACTAAATTCCCTTGTGAAAAAGGTATTAATTCCTCGAGAAGAAGCTCATAGTTTAAGTATTGATTAAGGCCAGGAATCAAGTCAATGAAGGGGTGCACTGGCTGTATATTCCGGGAATAAGGCCACCAGAGAGGAAAAAACAGAGAGAGGTACAGCTCTGATAAGACATGCATAATCACTTTTTCATTTTACTTCTGAAGTTGAGGTGTCAATATTTAGAGTATGGATTCTCAAAGAAACTGAGACTAACATGAAGCCATCCCCAGAAATATCTACCCTGTGAGTCAGGAAACAGATGTACAGAAAACACGACATCACTCACTTGCATCGGCACAAGTGAACACTTTCATCTGGCATGATATGTAAGACTAGCAGGGTATGTTAAAGATATATAAGGAACTCACGCTCTGTTGCTCGTAGCATGAGGGGGATGTGAGAAGATTCCTTCTTTTTCATTATATTATTTGGCCGACTGTAATCTGCAGATCAGTTTTGTTAGAGTATGAAATATGAGTTAGAAAGACGGGGATAGTTATAAAGCTTAAACACAGCATCACCTACCAGTTTTAATACACAAACATTGCAAAGCCTCATGAAAGATTGCTGCTTGGAGTTTATAACTTCGACATTCTTTCTCCAAGTGTGCCTCTAAAGCATGCCTAGCTTCTGCATTGAAGAAATAAAAATATTTAGTTATGGAAGCAAAATTGACAGGAAAGCATAATGGCACTATATTTAGCACTTGATAAACTAAGTCAAACTTGACATGCAAAAAGAAAGCAGAAGTAAACACCTAAAAAGGGAAGATAACTACCGAGATATATAGATTTTATTCAATAATCTTTGCAAGTTTAATGCTTTGTATGATAAAAAACCACATATTATAGTTCCACAATAAACAATATGATCAACAGGGAGTGACCAGGAAGCAAGATACAAATTCTCGTATAATATTCACATTTTCAGAGGAGCCAAAGTCAAGCACTAATAGAAAGGGAAGCATAATACCAGTTGTAACTCAGTAATGTGATACCTGGTGAGCAACTGAATTTGAGACCTTCAAATTCACACGACTGAAGAACCAATGGAATTTCTAGAGCCATTTTGTATTGCGGTTTCCTGGGAGTTCTTTCAATATCCAGCAACACATCTATCACCTAAAAATTGAACACTTGATCTTAAGGCATCTTAAATGTGACAAATGAATTTTGTGAACACTCAGAACTAACTAAGAAGATTGTGCATGAATGAATTAATTCAGAAAAGCAAAGATCACATGCCAGTAGAATATAATGAAAAAAGTTCACAAGAACAATTCATTGCAGAATGAATGGTGCTAAGATGCAGAATAATTTATTTATTCCCAGTTCCTGACCAGTTTGCATTGCTTACTGGTTAGATTCATCATTTTTTTCTTTTCCTTTTCGAAAGGGTTAGATTCATCATTCAGTACATCATAAAATCCATTTCTCAAAGAAAAATATTGAATGGCTTAAACTGGATCATGAAAACTTCTACAAAATAAGTTAGCAAGTTAAATCCGTCAGGAGTAGAGACTCATGGCCGAAAATGATAACGTTACAGACAAAAATGCAATATATAATAGAGATGAACATAGTCAGTTAGATGGCATTAAATCTGCCCTATATATTTTTGGCAAAAATGCCATTTACGGATGCATAAACTAAGCAAATACTTAGAAAAATTACAACAAACTTTTCATTGTTCAAGAGATGGTGAAATTAAAGATCGGATTTATGATGGGGAATACTTCTTAAGTTTTCCCTTAGGTTAAAAATATAAAATCAAGTAAGCAATACTTGAAACCAATAAATTTACTTAAAACTTTGTCACGCACATTAGGGGATTCAAGACCCTGGCCAATAAAAAATAGTACAGCAACCATGCATCGGATCTGATGCCACAGGAAAGCACTACCTTTGACTTGCAGCACCCAGAGCTGATCACCTAAAAATCTGCAAAAGATTAGAAGCAGTGAACATGACCTTATATTAGCAAATCAATACTTATTTACCAGGACATTCATTGCATCATGCTCATGCATCAATTAAATAACCAAAATTGAGCTATCTAAAGATCAGAAGATAAAAAGGCGAAAGAAAATATCACCAGATAGGTGTCAAGAGATGGCCTGCATTGGATTTTGTGCCAGAAAAAATAATGGATAGCGCATCCGCAACTAAATACACTACGCACTCTACTGAAAGAGCAAATGGAGTTGTGTAACCTCTTTTCAGGCAACACAGATATCTTTGACAAAAATCTATGGGTATTTGCATTGGATCTTCCTTTGGAATAGGCAAACTTATAAACAAATAGACTTATAAACTAAGTGCTTCTTTGATTCTCATTTTACCCTCGCATTATAATTCACCTACCACTGATTTGAGTACTGATTTGAAACTAATCAATTATAACCACACATTTCAAACTTCCATTAAATTTCCACCACTCATTTCACCTCATTATAATTTGATTCCATATGAGAATCAAAGAAGCACTAAGAATATTTTATTCATCTTTGGCAGTCTTCCCTTATCCAGTAAATTATGCCTTTACTTCCGTTCAAATACATGTGGTATCAGAAACCTTGTGAAGGGTACAACTAGAGATGAACTTATTAAGCTTTAAATGCAAAATCACTTTCATGGGCAAGTACCAGAAACTAAATACTTTCTTCAAGAGTCAATCAATTATGTTACAAGCTTGCCCTTAACGCGCATCCTCAAAAATTGAAGTAACACAATCAACTTTCCACGCAAATGATTAAAACCTGAAATCTTTAACTAGTAAACCCAAATAATTTGTTACCTTAATGATTATTTTAACTTCAGGAAACATTTTATGTCGTATACCCACTCTCCGTGCAACAAATGAGTTAACCCAGTAAGCCATCTGTGCAATTTACTTCATGGGGAGGGTAAGGGTGTTAATATTTAGAAGTTGGCACTTGAAAAGCTCTATATCATCTTTACAAGTGAAAAACAAGTTGACACAAACCAGATGAGAAATAATAATTTACAGGTTCAGATTACTACTACAAACCTTTCATCACAAGGAAAAATGTGAAAGGATGTGATATGCCGCTTATGGTTGTGCACATTAGCTGCATCCATCTTACAGAAATTTCGGAAGTCATGTTCACCAATAAATTTCTTACCAGCAATCTCCATTGCCTGCTCAATGTGTTCAAAATCTGAAGACCAATCAAATACTCAAAAACATAAATGCCTCACATTATGAAGAGATTACCGTAATGTTCAAATCATCTTTCCAAAAGAAGTACTTATATTGCCTGCTCAAACAACTGAACCTGAAATGTCAAATTCATTTGAAAGAATGAAGATGAGTTTTGCAAATCTTTAACCCCCTTTTTCAAGATTAGTACTAAGTATAAAAATATGCTACCTCAAGCTTGGATTTTCGAGCTGAGGTACTTCTCCCAAAAAAAAAAAAAAAAAAAAGATGTGCAAATATCCTAGCAAATATATCAGAGCTTTAAGGTTTATGGACCAATATGGTATTGTCCAATTTTTGCTAAATGATCCACAAAACGATATCTTTCATCATTCAAACATTAAAATTCTTTGCACCTCATGAACATAAGAATTACCAGTGGATTGCCTGAAATATCTACACAATGAATGTGGCACATTAATTTTGCATCATAAGAATTTACTTTTAAGTGCCACCGCTGTGAGCTAGTATAATTGAATCCCAGCACAGCTCAATAAACTATTAGAAAATACGTACTTGGAAGGGACTTCTTATTTTACAAATAAAGACAGGCCTAATGGGGATTCCTTCTCTCTTACATGAATTAAAATAATTTTACCAGGAGTCTACCATCGAAGTAAAGAGGAAGAATTATGAAAACAAAAATGCAAACCTTGCACTGAAATCAGTTGGCACAGGAGACCAGCCAATAATTCGAATGTCTTCTGGCAACACCCGATTCAGGAGTTTCACATAATCTATTTCTTCAAGTTGCAAAAAAGAATGGAAAAATACATCAAGAGAATGACTGAAGTAGAAAATGTTAAAATTAACAAACATACCCATATCACTATCAGAATTAGTTTACACCTTCCTTAAGTCATGTAATAGAGGAGATTAAAACTAAAGAGAATATATTTATATGCAAAAATTGAAAACAAACTAGAATTTCCGTTTGCAACTATATTATTTAATTTAGGACATTAACTTATTCGCTTTAGCCAAATTCCACATAATCATATTTTTCTGATAGTCAATCCTTGCAGAGCTAGTATTTCCATGCTAGAAAAGAGTAAACAAATCAAAATTTTTATCTATTTGGACTTGTGATCAGAAAACTGTCATTTAATGATAATCAACATTTTGATATGAGTACATGACAAGACAAAGAAGAGGCGTACCACATAGTACTTTAGCCGAAGGTTCTCCAGGAAAACCATTGCTCGCTGCTGATTCCTTACAGTTCGACCGCAAAAATAGAGAGATCACCTGCATCAATCAGTTTATTTTTTCACAGATGATGATGTAGAAGTGAATACAACCATAACAAATGCAATGTATGGGTAACACACAGCAAGAGTAAAATGAACAAAAGACCAATAAGAAAGAAACATAGTCCACTATGAGGACATAAGAATTAGAGAAGTAGAGTAAGTTTCAATTCTACAGCAAGTCAATCTAACTTGGGACAGAATTTCAACAAGAGTCAAGGCAGCTCAATATAGATCTAATCAGCTGTCAGGTTCACGAAACATTGACCCTAAAACTCAGTGTCTCAGTCTATGCAAAGAGCTACATGTTTGGCTGAGCTTAATATGTGCCTAAGCTAGATCTACTATTTTTTCCCATGTGTTGTTTAAAAAATGAATTTATTATAAATAGGCAGAATGTGTGAATAAACAATAATAGATGGAAGATAAAATGTTACTCAGCAATTAATTTCAGAGAAAACAAAAAATAAAGCAGATCAAGTTACCTGCCCAACAGAGGAAACTCCCTTGTCTGTTCGGCCGCATCTTGAGTATTGCAATTCCTTCTTGTCGCCTGATATCAATCTTGTCTTGTGGAGGGCTTTAAAAATTTCTGACTTCACAAATATGTTAAAAGGTCATTTCAACTTCCGTCGACATATGATGTTACGAAATGCGCACTCAAAATCTAAAACCCTTAATTTCACAAAAAAAAAAGTCTGTGAATTCAGAAGATATAGAGATAGGTTACTCCATTTCTCTTCCTAAATCCATACAGTGGAAGAGAATTAGTATCCTAATCTATAAGGCTCTTAATAGAGTAACAAAAGTTACGACAGACAATAGTGCATTTCTCCATGAAATGTTAGAAAGCAACTGCAATGTTATTATGAATTCAAACATTATAAATCGTATTCAAGAATTGCAAATAGAACCCTAATTCCATTCCTCCAAAAACAGTGTAAGGAAAAAGAAAAAGAACTGCAAACAAACTGGAAGTGGCGAGGAAAGGTATAAAGGTGGATAAAATAACAGATTCTGACACAAAACTGATACTACATGATGTAAGACAGTTATTTATCCTTGTTCATCAAATATGCTTGGTACAGCTAATTTCATGAAGACTGTGTTTTATGTATGCTTGATAGAGGCATAGAGGCATGAAAGTCACGAGCACCTCAATGGTTGGATCCATCTGTGCCTCTGAAGCAAAACCATAAAACCTGCAGCAGAATGTCAGATGACGTCATTTTCTTTTTCTTTTTTTCTTTTTTCATTTTTTTTTAAAAGAAAGGGGGGCTGGAGTTGGGCAAAGAAGAAGAAGCAAAGCCTGACTTCTGAAATGTTCTTGCAACTACATTCCCTCTCTTTATTTTTTCCCTTTTTTTTCTCTAAATATTTGTACTACTCTGAACAAATAAAGATTCTCTTTACTGAAGTTGCCATTGCTGGGTCAAAAATTCAAAGTATTTCTCTTCGCACGCAATAGGAACAGAATTTTGAGGCCTTTGAGACCAAAGTGAGTTAGACCTAGCATGCTTTTCAAAAGAACCTGTTGTTCCAAGTCCATAACTCAATCTTGTTATAAAGCCTAAAAAATATAGGTTTTACACAGACAGCTTTTTCCTTTATTGAACGAGACCTGCTTGTTTGATTCTCTTTATTTCCTCTCATTATAATTTCACTCATCACTGATTTGACAACTGTCCAACTATCATTGCACATTTCAAATTTCAATTAAATCTCCACCAGTCATTCAACTTAATGTGATTTCTCATTATAATTTCATTGTCATAATGAGAATCAAACAACCACTTTTCAACTAGAAAATCAATTTTTAAGCACAGAGATCAAATTACTTGCTAACCATGCAACAGGAAACAAGATTATTACTTAGAAGGAATTGTAGCATAATAGAGTCACCCACTAAGCCCAAAATTTTGCAACACTAAGTTATGCACATAAATTTGATGGTTATTACCTTCGACCAAAATACATTATTTTTAGAGCAACATATCGCTTTGGGAAGTGATGCAAGGTATTTGTACTACAACCTGAACCAAACAAGTGAAAACAAAAATAAAAAACGACGACCAGTGGAACTCAAAAAGTATAATGCTGATGCCTCCAGCGGACTGTCCCGAAAAATCAAAGAAGAAAGGCACCTGAAAGCATGTCCTTTGTTGGATTCACGGTGATCACGTCATTGCTATCTAAGTTGAGGTTCTGGGTTGCCTTGAATAAATCACAGTTATCTAAAACATAAGCACCAGAACTTTCTTGCATCTGCACTAATGAAAACCGTGTAAAAAAGTTCATATACAAACACCTAAATTGGCAAAACAAAACTAAAATTCCCACAATTCCAGATTTAATATAAATTGATATTTATTATTTGATTTATTATTTGAAGTGGCAGTTTTCTGCAAAGCACCAGAACTTTCTTGCATCTGCACTAATGAAAACTGTGTAAAAAAGTTCATATACAAACACCTAAATTGGCAAAACAAAACTAAAATTCCCACATTTCCAGATTTAATATAAATTGATATTTATTATTTGATTTATTATTTGAAGTGGCAGTTTTCTGCAAAGCTCCATATTTACTACTAATGCCAACATTTACTTTCAAGTAAAAGGTTTTCATGGAAATCAATTATTCCTATTAATCATTATCATTAATTAACATCTCAAACTATAGCTGGAAGAATTATCAGTAATGGCACAGAAAAAGTTAAAATAGGATATTCTATCCACAAAAAAAAAAAAAAGGTCACACGTAAATTGATTCCAGTACACAGCTATATATTCTTGTAAAAAGGCAAAATCGCAGACCTTTTGACAGCGGCAATTTGAGAGCATAGCAGCGAACTTGGCATTCTCGGTCTCTAATTCCTGAATTATTGCGATTATCGATAAAAATAGAAGTGATTTTGAAAAGATAAATACGTGTGGAAACTTCAGCACATGAAAATTAGATACCTGAACTCTTTTACGCAGAGACTCCACCTGGGACTGTAGTGTGTTAAGGGATTCACTATTGGAATCAATCTCCATACCGTATTTACTGCCAGAGAATTTTTCGCACGAAGTGTTCGACTAATTAACTGAATGGAGCAACAGGGGAAGAGTATTTGCTTGCAACGGTTACCTTCTTGCGCCGTTTACCATAAGAACGAGCAATACTTTACCCGCATAATCTTTTGGTTGCTAGTTTTACCTTTTAGGCTACTTTTTTTTTTTTTTTCCACCCAACTTCTTAGGCTAGTTAGTATCCCGGTGAAGACGTATATGGAGAAAATTTTCAAAATGTTAGGGAAGCCATGTTTTCAATCTAGTACAATGTTGTAGCCGGTTAAATTACTTATAATTAACCATATATTATGATTAAAGGTTAGAGGGATTTTTATACATGAGCAGGCTATGAAAATTAATTTGAAATTTTGAAAAAAGAAATAAAGTGCCTAGAAATAAGACACTATATGGTGTTATACGTATGAAATCAGCTCATTGTTACTTGACCTCACATGCCGCTTGGCATGCTAGGTATGAAATTTGAATTAAAAAAAAAAATCCCATCAATCCCAACCCGAAATTATTGAAATAGCCTTCACCCTTCATCGGACATGCTAGGTATGAAATTTGAATTAAAAAAAAAAAACCATCAATCCCAACCCGAAATTATTGAAATAGCCTTCACCCTCCACTCCCGATTCTAGCCACCCCCCCCCCGCCCCCCAAAACAACTTGTTGATCCTGGCAAGGGTTCCAGCGAGCAGGGCTATATTTGACCCTAAGTTCAACAAAGCTTGTACTTGGGGCCCAAAAGTCTTAGGGTGCCAATTTCATGAATTTTCATTTTTTTATATTATTATAATTATAATATATTGAAATGAATTTATGAAATGTAATTATTATTGTTACTTACTAACTAGATTTCCAATCTTGCGTTGCACGACTAAAGTTCAAGAGAAATTTCATAATAAAATGTAGTATAATTGACTTTTTGGGCTTGATATAGTAAAGAAACTAAAAAAATACGACTTCTATCGAGTTAACGTTCATCATATGCCAGCTAGCAGTATGTAACATTTCTTGCAATTAAAGTTGTAAAGTGTCGTGAGTCTCAATCCAATTAAAAAAAATGATGTCATTGATTTTTCCTTTATTGTGAACCCATAATAAACCCATAAACTGAAGATTTGAAAGCAATGAGGTATTCAACTAGGAACAGAAAATAAACCCAACTAATTTTTCACCCGTGCATTACACTGAAAATTCACAATTCAGATATTAAAAGTCTAAAATATAATAATCTTTTATGATATTAACAGTGACATATAATACGCAAGTAGTTTGTTTATAAATTAATTTCTTATTTTTCAGTGTTAATGTAGCTATTATGTAACAGCTGAATTAATGGATCTTTTTTTTATATCAATTTTTCAATTGTAGAAAACCATTTTTTTATTAAATTAAAAGTAATTATTACTATAATAGATATTACATTAATTTTCATTGCATGGTAATTGAATCATATGTTAAACAAATAGGATATCAAGAAAAATAAACTTTTGATCATAATCACAATTATAATAATGCGCATAAAAATAATTTAATGAACAATACCACATTCACAACAAAATAAACTAATTCAAATTACAAAATACTTCGTTGTAGACAACATTACATATTGCAAACAGAGACCATAGTTGATTATGTTAAGATACTAGATGCACTAAAACCATAAAATCAACCTATCCCACCAGCCTTACAGATTATAGATAATTAGGATATATAAAATTGAAGTATGTAAATATCTAAACAAAAATCCAACAAAATCAAATACAGAATAATATCAAAAATTTTGAAGGAGAAGTAGATTGTATTAAAATTTTTTGCTGAGAAAAACCAAGCCCTTATGAGAGAGAAAATGGAGAATGTGTAGTAATCCTTACGAATGGATTAGACACGATAAGAACAAATCAAAAACGAAGGAAAAAAGAGAGAAATCATACTCTACTGCATGCGTCACCACAGGAATAATAAAAATGACCAAAATGTCCTTACTAAGTGCAGTTTAGGCGAGAAAATTACCTTCAAAATTTACTGCAGCTCCTCTTATTTAATTAATATATAGATTCAACTTATTTTCAACTTTTATTTTTGGGCAATTAACGTATTTAATACCTAAACATTGTCTTCTTTTTGCAAATAGCTCCAAACGTTCTATTTTGAGGTCACATGCCCTTTTAGATGGAATCATTCAACTTGATTGATATCTCTTTAAGTTTTGCCACCAAACCCATTGAAGATCGTTTAATTTTTTAACATAGTGCTTAAAGAAAAAGGGTAAAAAAAAAAAACCAACCATTTTAAAGGCCCATTTTTTGACTTTCGCTTGGGCCTTGTTGGCTATAGATCCGGCCTTGCCAGCGAGTCGCTTTGGCATCTTCAAGGGAGCAATTTTAATGGCTATTATCACCACTAAATTATCACTCCGTTTTTTTTTTTTTTAATTTGGGGTTTTTTTAGTAGATTATTAAGGAAAGGATCTATGGATTTTTGTGAATTTTAAAATTCATATAAATTTGGATGTTTAATACTCTTATTATCAACAACTAGTGTTACACCCGTGCGAAGCTCGGAAGTATTTTGAAAAAGTTGCATTGATTTTTAAGAGAAACAATACAACTATATGATTTCTATGTAATCAACACAAAGAAAAAAAAAACATGAAAGATGTTGGGAAACAAATGAAAAAGCAATAAAGCACAGCTACAAAAAGACATTAAAAAAAAAAAAAGATAAACAAATGGAGTTGCAATGTTCAATGAATTAGCAAGTAAAAGCAGCCAATATGGCCAGGGATGAAGCCAGGTTTTTAGTTCAGTACAGGCGTCACTATAACTTATGGTTTGTTAGTATATTTTTCTTGTGGCTAAAGTGAGATTTTCAATTGTCAACCTAATTAATTTTAATAAATTTTTTTTAATCACAAATCTTAGGAAACAAATTTCACAGAATCTTAGAAGAATTTAAAAAAATGGATTACTAACAAAATTAATAATCCTTCTATTGAAATAAATTATGTTAACCTGTCAGAAAAAAAAATTATGACAATATTAAAAAGAAAAGAAAATAAAAGAAAAGAAAAGAATTATGTTGGGCCAGCTTAAATAAATTTTAAAAGCCCAAAAGATCCATTGAGTCAATTAAAACAAGGGCAAATAAGTAATTTCCTCTAAAAGATCCAACATCTTCCTCCCTACCCGTTTTCTTTTTCCTTTTGCTCAAACTTTGCAACTCTTTTCGGGATCCATGGGGGCTGGGTGATTTCACTACAAAAACATAAAAATTCTCATCCAAAACGCAGTGTGGTCCAGTCCTACATTGGCTCCGTCCCTGAATATGATAGCCATAATGCATATGTGATAGACATGATAGTGAAAGCCGAAAGAATGAGATTATCAACAAATTTTGTATATAGAATTGGATCGAGATATGCAGCATCTCGTAGATCCCTGTGCTTTTTTTACTTGAAGTCAATGCTCCTCATGCTTAGAGATGTGCCTGAAAATTGAGAACATTTTGGTTCAAAAAATAAGCTCCCCAACTTGCAACCTATAATTAAATATTTGATCACATGACAAATTGGGTCCAGCTTTTAGTAACTTTTCAAAGCAAATAAAATTAGTGGTAACATGTAAAAAATAGTTGACTAACCGTTATTAATAAGAGCACAAGGCAATGTGTCTTAGGTTGAAAGGAGCACAAATTATTTTAGGTCCTTAGAGAAATGCAAATTATCTTAGGTTGAAAGAAATTGCTACTCTCTTCATGGAGCAATAGAAAGGGATTATCTTCTCTTTCTCCCAACCCTTTGCGTGCAGGTAATATATCTTTGAAGTATTTTTCATAGCTTCAAAAATGACTTTAGACATGTCCCTATAGTTCTCTTTAAACAAACTCATTCACCGGTACTAAGGTATATTGGATTTTTGAATTGTAGTGCAATGTTACAAAATTATCAAGAAAATACACTAAACAAATTCAACAAAAACAAAGCAAATCATAATCTTGATTAGTTTAAGCTTAGCTCGTTTTTCACCTCTAACACCAATCTGGCTCTATATCAGTCCAAACATCAGATGAAATAAGATCACAACTCTATTCCAAACGTAAGTCTGGTTTCTACGTTTCAAACTAATCTATGGTTCAACAAATCCAACATAACAGTTGATTGTAATGGCACTCCCAACAAAACATGAGGTGAAATTAATTCAGTTCATAGACTAACAATTTACAATGAGAAGACACTGGAGTGTCACAGAATAAGAGAATCCTGGGTTGTCTCATGATTCAGATGATATTAGCTTACCAACTAGGGTATTTGGGCCAACAATATTATGACTTCAATACAAAGGGGTATGAAAAAAAATTCCCATGTTCGATCAAAGAAATTAATAAGAAAAAAGAAAAAGAAACCAAAAAAAAAAAAAAAAAGTAAAGACACAATGAAGCCCAAGAAAACAACAAAGAATTTTTATTTTTATTTTTTTAAACTGAAATTAAAATATATAATTGGCTGATTTGCAAAAAATTATGCAATGCAATGTAATTGAAGTGTTAAATGGAGATGGAGGTGGGATCAACGGAATTAAAGGGCATAAGAGCATCCTTATTGGTAATGCTAAAGTAAATTGTCAGTAGAGTTGTTAGTTAACAACTCAAAACTCAAAAAATAATCTACGTTTGTGGTGTTAAAGTAGTTGCTAAAAATATTTAAATTACCAAGTTGTTAGTTTTATTGTTAAAGTTAACAATAAACTTAACACTTTATATGGTATTATTTCTTCTTTTTTTTTATTTTAATTAAATTGGGATGTGCTTACCCTTTGACTATTGAATTGATAATTAATTTAACACTCTTAGTTAGAATCATCAATGTAGCATAAATTAATAGTTAAATTTAATTTTCTTAGGTATAATTTAACAATAACTAAAAAATTTACTTTTTGCTTATGTGTATAGTTAATTTTAACACTACCAATGTGGATACTCTAATGGAAGGGAAAATGTAGCATTAATGAGGACTAATTGTGGTAAAGACTTTTGTGGTATAAAAAGAAAAAAATAAAAGCTATTCATTTGGGCAGGAAAACAGGTGTGGTACCTATTGTACTGCACTTCGCTTTTTATATATACATATAGATAGATGGATAGATAGATAGATAGATAGATAGACGGGTCTTAATGGATTCCATCAATGATGAAGTTGTGTAGATTTCATGGAATTTGAAGTTAAAAACACTTTAAAATACAAAATAAATGATCAACTTCTAAACTTATAAATTCTGACAATGTTAAAAATTTTAAACAATTCCATAATTTTTTTTTTTCAAATCTAAATTTAAATACACCCTTTTTTTTTTCTTATTACTCTAATTTTTAGTATTTTTTATCGTAATCAACTTTTTGGGAACTTAACCTCACATTCATCCTCTACATCTTTTACTTGATTTCAAAATGAAAATAAAGCCAATACCCGTATGGTCTAATGACATTCATGTATGTTTCCACATACTTTACTAGGGTTCAATTATCGTCCCTTACAGTCCCCAACAATAGTTAAAAAAAAAGAATTAAAATAAAACATTTAGGTCACTTGATTTGAGACTCCATGAAGGCCTTAGTTTTATCCGTGCATTGGAGATTAAATTCCACCTTCAAGAGTTAGATAACCGCCATTTATATTAATCTTATATTCTAGGATTCTAGGATAAAACATTTATTAATCCTATATTCTACTATTTGTAACTCAAAATTGGTCAATTATTCAAATTGAATTTTAATTATACAATATATACATTTTTAATTAAAAGGAAAGAAGAAGTCACATTTCTCCATGTCTTTTCTTCCCTATTTTCCCATGTGTTGTCTTGCAAAAAAAAAGAGTCACTTTTTAGAAAAGATTTATCGAACAAGTGCTTGGAAGTTGAAAGTCTTAAATCAGAAAAAGTCGAGGTTGGTTGTTTAGTTTGTTAGGTTATGTTTGAATCTTTTGTTTGGAATGATATCTCCCGTTGTAGACATCTCTTCTTTTCGTTTGCAAAGAAATTTTCTTCAAAAATAATAATAAGAAAAAGTTGAGAACTTTAATTATTAATTACCAGGACTAATAGACCATAGATGCAATTTTGGATCCGTTTGTTTACATTTATAAACTTAATTTATAAAGAGAATTTATAAAAAGTGAAAATTAGTGGTGAGTATTTAATTAAAATTTAAAATGTGTAGTGATTGTTGCGTAATTATCAAATCAAAAGTATATGAATTTATAAATGAAAAAAATAAATCGTACCAAACAAGCCATTGAAGTGGACACTACATAATATGACACAGTAAATAGCGGACGAAAGCAAGGAAAAGTTCATCAATGGCGGACGATAACACGAACAATAGCGTTGGAGAAATCGAAGAAGAAACCCCACTGTTATCGACCCAGGATCCGGTCCCAACTCCCCAAAGATCCCGATCCGTGAGAACGAACGTGCCGCAGGCGGAGGTGCGCGTCTACAGGCAAGGTAAGGGCCCAATTGACGTGTTTAAAACTGGCCTGGCCGGCTGGGACCAGGACCAGCTGGAGGTACGAGATATTCTCAACAAATATGGGTTCCAAACGGCCTACGCCTTCAATCCCGGGTCGGGTCGAGGAGTGCCTATCCGGTTCAACCCGCGGAATGGCCGATCCTTGATCACATACAGAGATGGCGCGGTTATTCACCTTGATGGGGAGCCGAAGGTAAAATTAAGCTGTTTGTATGCGAGTACACAAATTTGTATTTGTACGTTTGTTCTCTGTTCTGTATTCGCCCGAATTTCTGTGGAAAAGAGAGTTGAAATAAACCTAAATGAGTATGCAAAGGAATGGTAATTAAAGAATTGTGGTTTGATAATCGAAGTTTGTGAGTAACAGATTGATAAGTGAATGCAATTTTTTCATTAAGGTTTCTCCCTGTAAGAAAGAGTATTGAGTAGATTGCATCATTTGCATGTCAAATTATTCATCCTGTTTCACATGCTTCCCTGGTGAAACACGGACTCCATTATCAACAATGAAGTGCAAAATAACTGAAGATTGATATAAACAATCTGCTAAGTGCTGATACTTATGAGTTGTGAATGCTGATAGAATGAAATCCCCGTTTGCAAACTCATTTTAATGAGTTTTAATGAGAAATAATAGGGAGAATGAGTGGGTTGAATGGTGGAGATTTGTGTAGTACACAAAGTCTAATGAGATTGGTTTGACCAATTTTTATTTAAAAACATAATTGATTTGCAAACATGGGCGTTAGTTACGTGTTGTAAACAAACATGTTAATAGAATGGAGTAGATAGTATTGTGTTAGTGTAAATGATTGAAGAACACAGTCAAAACCTGCTGATTCTTAAGCGTGCCAATAATTCAATTTGGATCCATGAGTCCGTTGATGACATGTACGGAATACTAAGGTTGAATGGTGCTAACTTTGAAATCTCCAAAGTCAATTTCCATTAAAATAAAAGACTCATAATGTGCATAATGTGGCGGTCGCTAACGCTGACACACAAGGGGCCATGTGTTTCTTTTCTATTTGTCCTCGTGACCTCATCAATAATCATGACTTGGTTCTATAAGAGAAGAAGATTCTAGTTCCATAGTATTTCCATATGGATGGATAGAATTAGCAAATAGTATCCAAACTTTAAATTCACTAACGCAAATTTAAAGACTTTTTTAGCTACAACTAAAACAGAATGAAAACTAGTGCACAGCATGAACTTTTGCTAATTCAGTTGATGACCAACTTTGTTGTATTTGTTTTAGACATGGCGTTCATGCGAAAAAGGTAGTGCCAAATTGCATTTCCCCTCACATTTTCTCCCCAGACTAGGTGCCTCAGTGTTGAAATTCTTTCAAATATTTTCTCCCAATATTTTCTTTCTTGACAAATCCTGCTTAATTTTCTTTCTAGTTTCCTATTGGGTTCCGCCATTTTTTCCCCACGATAATCTTAGCATTACTTCATGTTATTTGAGTTTCTGATTGATTGCTATACACTTCCTATCATAGATGCATACCCTGTCAACATATTTTTCCAGCTCTGTTTTGTATTGATTTCTTCAAACTGATAGCTCTGCGATACAACCTGAATCCCATTTGTTGCGCATACTTTGTTACTGAATTGATTTCTGATGGACTGAAAAATAAATATGGATTTACTATGAAGGATCACCGGCAGTTTTGGCACACAAAAAAACTTGACCATTTGAGCATCATAGCTTCGTAACATATACCTGAAATATTATTCTGAGTCTGTCACTGCAGGGCTTTCTTTGTTTATGTATATTTGAAATCTTTTTATGCATTCTAGTTCTTAGAAGTTCTTGGCAATGAATTCATGAATGATATGAGCTAGACTCTACATATTGGCAATGAATTCATGAATGATATGAGCTAGACTCTACATAATCTCTCCTTGCATGGTAAATAGCTATTTGGATTGTCTGTCAAAAATTACTGTCGACTCACTTATTTTGCAAACATGATCTATAAAGTTAATTTTAGGTAAGAAGTTCGTGCAGCGTGCAAATACCAATTGATAGTTGAAATTGAACTCATTTTATGCCCTTTAATTTCAGGATTCCCTTGTCCAGCCTATTACAAGGATAATATTAGGAGTAGCGGTAATCACCTTAATGATTATTTTGGTGATGAAAGAGACTCCAGAATGGATGAAAAAGCTGAACTTCTCAGGAGGTTCTATTCCTCCATGGATCCTAGCTTGTGCGGTTATCGTTTTCACTCGAATGAGGAAGAGAACTAAAAGCTTTCTAGAAAAGTTTTTCCAATGAGTATTTATTAGGCTTCTGACTCGAATTTTGTAATAATGTTTCCAAATTCTTATGGTTTTTAGTTTGATGTTTTCGTTAGTTTCTGTAACTTATCAATTACACGTGAAATTATACATTTTCAGATGATTTCTTTTGGTTGATCTTGACGTGAATTCATTTCATTAGGATTTTGCGATCCCCAGCCAAATCCACTGTCATAGTTGCAAACCCGGACAAGCCCCCCGCCCCCCAACACAAAACAAATTTCTATTACTCCACGATTACTTACTCCGGCTTTATTTACTCCGACTTCCGTGGTGAAATTAATAACTCACATGTGGATTCACTATTAGTTTGGAGTATGAGTTTTCAATACTCTTTGAACCCCCATCCCCCTTGGACCCTGACAATCTGATATTGAATCAATGAGGGGACCCGATAATCTCATGTCAAATCAATGAGAGGTTTTGTACGTTGGAAATTCTACTAGAAAAAAAAAAAGATTTATGAATTTTTATTACCAGATATTTAAGCAGAGAGAATGTTGATAATAAACGTCGATGTTGGCCTAAAGAGCATCTCCAATGGTCCCTATATTTGGGGGATTCCCTCAAATTTAGGGTACTATTTTCCTCTAACCATTCCCTATCACCTCTCTCAAATATGGGGGATGTGAATAGTGTCGCTTCATATTTGGAGGGACACTATTCACCTCCCCTATATTTGAGGGAGGTGATATAATTACAAAAAATGTCATTTTTTTATTTACAAAAGTGCCATTAGTTTAAATACGATAACGCCATTTGTAAATTAATTTCGGTTTTTAACACATATTTGTTCTAATTTTGAGTTCCAAAATTTTTTTTAATACTATTAATTTTTTTTTATAATTCAAATGTTACATATTTTTTAATTTTTATTAAATATCATTGTTGTAATTTAAAGTTTAGAATAAGTGAAACTTATTTCAAATTGGAATGATACAAACACGAAAAACTTAACAAATAACAAGCTAAGTTTGTTAATAACGATGAGATGGGAAATGGCGAAGAAGATTGGTTCCAAAGGTTTTTTTAGTGTTATGACCAAATTAGGGATATCACAGCACACTATGCACTCTGTGATACTTTAATTGAACAAATGTGGGAACAATATAGTAATTATGAAAATTAAGTTTGTGTTTGTTAACAAATCGGCTTTAGTAGTTGTCGTTATTAATACATCGTAATTAATGTTAATTGAATCCTGCATTTATTTTGCTAAGTTATTTAATAATTTAGATTTTCTTTTCTCCTCAAAGGTATTATTTATTTGGTTCATTTCGAGATATAAATTATTAACCTTAACTAATTATTATAATTATTATACAAATTAAGTATAGTTTTAACTAAATAAAAATATTCCTTCAAAAAACTAAATAAAAATATTATTCATATTCTTATTCAATTAAAATAAATGAAAAATAAAAATAAAATAGATTTCCCTAAATATAGGGGAAACTATTGGAGAGCACCAATCGTTTCCCCTATAATTGGGGAAGGGGTTTCCCCCTTGCTCCCCAAAATGCCTTTATGCAACTAAAATGTAATGTGTTTATTTGATCTTGACAAGATAAGTTTCTCTAAAGTTGAAGAAAGAGTAATAACACGATTTGAGTGTGGAAGTAACATTTCTTTTTAAATTTGACCATGGTAATAATAATATAAAAAATGAGAACAATTTGAAGATCAACTTAACGAAATTAGATATTTCTAACATGACTATAATCTCGACTAACTAGATTAATGAATAACAATAAATCTCTCCATTAGTTCACTAATTCGTAGAAATTAAAGGTATTTCACCGAAATTGAAAGCCAAAATTGTCAATTAAAACATTTGGTTGTTTGAGACTATTTAGAAGGTAAAAGTGTCCCCCCGTGAATTAACCAATAAATTATTAGAGATGTGTCGAGTTGGCCAAACCAAAGAGTCAGAACTTGAAATACCATTCTCAAGCGTAACATGTCCAAAAAGGACAGTTGGTCAATTATTAACATAAAGTAATTAATAGAAATTAAAGATATTTCATGGAAGAAATTGAAAACCAAAATTATCAATTAAAACATTTTATTGTTTGAGACCATTTAGATGGTAAAAGTGTCCATCAATGAATTAACCCATGAACTAATAGAGAGACGTCGAGCTGACCAAACCAAAGAGCTAGGACTCCAAAAAGGACAGTCGGTCAATTATTAACAGAAAGTAAACTAATAATTAATCAGAGTGTTGTGATTCAGATCGAAATTGGCGCCCCTTTCTCCTGTCAATTTCCTTTTCTTTACAACTCACGCCCACTCGCACTGCCACTCCCACACACATTTTCTTCGAATTATTCCATGCAGATAGGAAAAAAAAAGTGAACTTTGTTTTTTCGTGATCGCGGAAAATGTCGCTGCGTAGGCGGACTTTACTCAAGGTCATCGTCCTCGGTGACAGTGGGTAAATTCTTTTCCCTTTTTTGTAGTTTTTCTTATTTGTTTATTTTTCGTTGAATCTCTGATTTACGGTTTTTTCCTTTTCTGGTAAAGATTTATGGGTATAATTTGTTGTCAATGTTTTCAGGGTGGGTAAGACGTCATTGATGAACCAGTATCCTTTTGCAGTAATTTCATATTGATCTGCCTGATTTATTTATTCATTCAATTTGTTTACGTTCATATCTTTCATCTGATTAGTTCATCTGATTAGTTAATCATGGTTGTTGTTCGTTGGATTATTGCACATTATTACTGTGGTTGCATTTTCTTGTTTTCTTTCTTTTTGGATGGTTTGCTGTTTATGGTTCTTTAATTGATAACTTCAGATATGTGCATAAGAAATTCAGTCTGCAGTACAAAGCTACCATTGGGGCAGACTTTGTCACCAAAGAACTTCAAATTGATGACCGGCTCGTCACTCTTCAAGTGGGTTTCTCTTTTGGGTGCAAAAATAGTCCTAAATAGGAGTCAATCTAAGATTCTTTTTCTAGAGTATGATCGTTAGCTTGTTTTTGGAAATAATGAAGTTGGAATTTCTGTTGGTAGATATGGGACACTGCCGGCCAGGAGCGGTTTCAGAGTCTTGGAGTTGCATTTTATAGAGGGGCAGATTGTTGTGTTCTCGTCTATGATGTCAATGTAATGAGGTCTTTTGATACCCTCGATAATTGGCATGAAGAATTTCTCAAACAGGTTGGCTATTTTGTCTTGTGTATTTATTTAGTTCTTTGTATTGAAGCGTAATGCATTTCCAGAAACTAAGCTTTCATTGTCACAAATACCAACTTTGGAACTGCCAAATGTCAAGCCTTTCCAGGCGCGGTTCATGAATTATTATTTTTATTATTTTATTTCATTTTTTCTTGGTTTTCTTCATTTGACAGGTTATCCTTGCTCGATCCATTCAACGAATGGGATTAGAAATCATATATCCAGTCATTAACTAAACAGAATTGTTAGAATAGTCAACAATGTAGATTATCTATATCTGATTCCTTTACGAAAAATTCTGCTTGGTAAATCTTTTCATTTTAGCATAAATGATAGCTGTTCTTGTGTTACAGTTACCTAAATATGTTGAGAAATTTCCTTGAAGTCCCCAAGAAATCAAAAGGTATCAAGTTTAAGAAGTGGGAAAATAGTTCCAGCTATTTTGGATTAAGACATTGAAAAGGGCGATTGATTTCTCTCGAGATTATCGTTCTTCTTTTTAATGAGGAGTAGGTGGAAAGAAAGTTTCTTAAGGTCCGTTGCTTCATTGCTTGTAGAACTATGTTAAAGGTTGAAGTAACAATCCATCTATAGATTAACTTGCTTTCCTGTTCTTGTGCTACATGACGAATGGGGTTAATGAGGAAAACTTAAAACTATATCTAGTATTGTACACTTTTTTTTCATATAGTGGAATATCCTTGTCTTCAGTTGTTCCAATTATAAAGTTTTCCACGTAAATCCTTTTCCCCCTCCGTAGGTGGATCCAATGGGTGAAATTAAGGAATTTGTTTCAGTTCCCAATAGTGGTGTCCATTTTGTCAGAAGTGTTGGATTACTGACAAAATTTGTCAAATTATATGGAGGGATTATTGAAAGAAAGAATCTTGGTTCATGAGAACTATCAGTCCAGTCTGAGTTGCACTAAGATTTTGAGAAGAAAGAAGATCTGGTTACAATAAGGGAAACTGTTCAAATGTTCGGCTAATCACGCGAGTTGGACAGTGTGACCATTGGTTTGCTGTCTCTTCATGATAAGTGTATTGTTCAGTTGTCTACATCTTATGGCATGTTGGTAGTTGTCATGAACAGGGGTTTGTCTCTAATGTTAGGTTCATGGTTTTGCATAGTGAAATTCGTTTGGCACTGATGGAAGTTATGTGCTGGATTTGTATTGAGTTCTATTGAATTCTTAGGAACTAAAGTGGGAGTTATGCCATAAATTTTTAATAAGCTTGTTAAGGCACGAGCAGATGAAATTCTTTGAATTTGTTGATATTTAGTAAATATACTCATAATGACATACTTTGTTTTGAGAACTGTGATTGTCAAAGTTTGTTTTATTCAAGTGCTATGATCAAGAGTTGTAGAAGAGAAGAATGTTGGAAAAGATCCTAAGATATTGAAAGGCATCAATTTTAGGAAGTGGAAAAGAAATTTTAGCTATATTCAAATCAAGCGCTGAAAAGGGTGCCTCTGAAATTGCCATTTCTTTTTTAGGGGTTTGGAAAATATGCCAATGATTTGGGGAAAAGGTGAAAAGGAAAGTTTCCTTATGTCCTTTGCTTAGTTGCTTGTAGCATTAGGTTAAAGGTTGCAGCAAGCTGTCCATCTTACAGATTAACATGTTTTTTCATGTAGAGGATGTGACGGGTGGTTGAGTGAGCAAAGTTAGGTCTGGCATCCAAGAAAATTTGTTGCTATCTTTTTCGGTTCTTATATACAAAAGGATGAAATAAGGGGTGTTGTAAAGCCTCGAAACTTTTCCAGTACTTGATTGTTTTGATTGAGAGTTTATGTTTAATCCAAAATTTTCATATAATGGAGTATCTATATCTTTTCCTGTTCATGATTTCATGTATAAATCTTTTGTATCTTTTCCTGCCAACTCCCCCGTCCTTTTTTTTTCGTGGTTGGTCACTGTTTTCTTTGAAAATGGATCTTGTGAGCGAATAAAGCAATTGGTCTCAATTCCAATAGAAAGGTGAACGAGATCGGTTTTTTGGTATGCATATATGTAATCTGAAAAAGTTTCCTACATCTGAAAAAGAATCATAGGAAACAAGAATCATAGGAAACAAGCATACTCAGCAGATTGAAACACGAGTGCAATTTTTGTGACTATGCATTATAAACTGGACCCAGACTCCCAGTGTGTATGTTGAAATAGTTGCCCATAGAAAAATATTTGGAAATTCTTTGGAATAAACTACCTTTATATGTATGTTTACTGATTGCAATTCTTTTGCGTAAATGTGATGAGCGAAGTCTTTATGGAACGTGTATGCCTACATGTTTGGATACATGTTCCTTATAAATTAACATTGTTTGGTTATGATGCAGGCAAATCCAACAGATCCTAAGAAGTTCCCGTTTATATTATTAGGGAACAAAATTGATATTGATGGTGGAAACAGCAGAGTGGTAAGTTTAGTTGCTTTGCTGATCAAAGAGGAGCTGGCATTTGGCCTAATTTTTCCAATCATAGGTTTCTGAGAAGAAAGCAAAGGAATGGTGTGCGTCGAAAGGGAACATACCCTACTTTGAGACGTCAGCAAAAGAGGATTACAATGTTGATGCTGCGTTCTTGTGTATTGCGAAGACTGCTTTAGACAACGAGCATGAGCAGAGCATGTGAGTATATAAGTAAAACATTAAAGCCAATTAATTTGATGTTAAATCATCCTTCATATTATCATGTTCTATATCTTTATATGTGCATGTGTATTTAAGTTTCTTTTTTATTTTTCACCCTCTCTTTTTTTTTTTTCTTTAATAGCCATGGATAGGACCTTAATATAGTTGGAATTACACATTTTAGAAAGCATGGATCATTAAGGTTAGATTCAGGGGTTTCACTATTCTTGCCTCAAGCGTCAAATGAGCATCAAATGAAGCCCCTAAAGTCCTTCCCTAGAACTTGCATACATTGTACTAGTAATTGCCCTACAAGGGTAATTAAAATAGTAATTGCCCTAGTTACTAAATACTGGAGACATGGTGGAAATTTATAGCAATATGTAAAAGGTAATTCAGATTTTATTTATTTATTTTGAAACAAGTCTCAGCGTGAATACTGGAGTCATTGGAAAAATATAATAATATGTAAAAAGTAAATTCAAGACCCAAGCCTCATATATTTGTAGTGAAAAGTAATTATTTATAGAGAATATGTGGTTGATATAAGTAATTATTTATTTTGAGATGTGTCTTAGCTCGAAAGGCTGTACAGTGCTCTCTGTAGAATGGTATAAATTTATCCCAGAATTTTTTGGGCTTGGTGTAAAGAGGGTTTGACGAGAGATCGTTAAATTTTTGGAGTAAATTGGTCAGTTTCTCTGTGTTGTCTATTTGCTTTCTCTTAAGCATAACATATGTACATGAGCAATAAATTTTCTGTTAAAACATTCTTTTCCTGGTTGTTGCATTACATCTTTTGGGTCGGGCAAGGTGAATTTTTCCCTTGTTACATAAGCTATGAGAGTATTTACTCATCATTTTCTTCTAACTCTGATTAAATTTGCATTTGCAGATACTTTCAGGGCATGCCAGAGGCTGTTTCTGAAACGGAGCAACAAGGTGGTTGTGCGTGTTGACATTGCGGTAGTAGTATTTTGGTTGATAACTTCCCATTGCCTAATTATGTCTTGGGCTATTATTTGTAGCCATTCTTTTGTATTCACTGTATACTATTTATTGTTCTCAAGTTTTGAGACAGCTTGGTGTCTTCCTATACGTAAGTACACTATATTAGCATCAGAAACGATGATATTCGCCCTGAGCTGTGGACTCTGGATTTCTTTTTGACATTGTTTTTCTGAGTTGTGCAAAGCTGAAGTTTTCTTCTTCTTAGTTGTGAACATAATAATTGAAATGAAACCTTTGTATTCCGAACTGTTCTTCTGCATACTTTTCTACATCAGTGTAAACATTAATAAATCGTGCAGCCTATCCTAACAATCTTCCTGGTTGGCACTAGAAAGAGAGATTAGATTCAAGACCGAAACTCTTGTACACATAATATGTTTGGATTTTACAAGAGCGAGAATTTGCAAGCACCAAGTTAATGGTACCTTGTAACGATATTCGTTGGCTCTACTTTTTAAATAAATTAATAAGTAACCACCCTCTATTAGAGCATTACCAATGTTAGGACACGAAGACGTTAGTTGTAGTTGATGTGGCAAATAAAATAAAAATTCATCTTAATTGAGGAAATAGTAGGACATGTGTTCACTCATAATTGACTTTAAAAAAATAGAAAGAAGAGAGATGACAAAATATTGAATAGACAACATAATTGACCTTAAAAAAATAGATGGAAGAGAGAGGACAAAATATTGAATAGACTATATATTAGACTTCCTCTAATTAACCTTTACCTTATAAGCATTTTAAGTGGCAAAAATTTTACTCTAATAGACATTTGATTGAAGATGTTCTATAGAGTCAATTGTCAAGCGCACAAAATCTACCTCATGTAAAGCATGCCGCATTTTAAGTGGCAAAAATTCTACTTCAATAGACATTTGACTGAAGATGCTCTATAGAGTCAATTGTCAAGCGCACAAAACATGCCCTATGTGAGCAGACAAGTAACGTACTTGAGGTTAGACCTTCTAAACAATTGCTTAAGTCCCCCAAAAGATGAATAAACATTCGTTATTCATTAGATATAATTTTTTAATCTTATTCTTAAAATCAAATTTTTTTAATGGTTTTAGTTCTATATGCATTTTTTTTTTGAACAAAGTTCTATACGTATTCAAGACAATTTCTTTAATAATTTTAATTCAAAAATAAATAAACATATGAATTTCGTTAGATGTAATTTCATATTATATACTATGAGAGACAAAATTTCACTTATCACCTCTTTAATCTCCGGCGCGGCCGACTACGCTACATGTGCCACAACGGGACAGCCAAACTATTTCCCGTCGTCTTGTGTTAGTTGCAAAGGTTGCAACCTCGCCACCACCCTTTCCGATATCTTACAAAATGGAGCGGCGATCATCAATTTTTATCCGTAAATTGCTTTCCGGAGACCCTTTCCGAAGATTTTCAAGTTCAAAATCTCAGTTCTCCTTGATTCCGATCTTCAAGATTTCTCAACCCAATCCTCCGCACTCCAAAACCCCAAGAGACCCCATCATTTCTATCACCCAAAGAGCCTAAATTCACCGACCTATTTCAGTGCTTTCCAAGATTTCAGGCAATACAGTGTTGATGTAGATAAAGAAGTGGATAAAATTAACCTCAAATTTGTAGAGGCTAGAGAGGATATAGAAGCGGCCATGGAGTCCAAAGAGACCGTCTACTTCGACGACGAAGCTCAATGTGCGCGTGCGACAGTTAATGAAGCTCTGGAAATGTATGGACGCCTGTTGAAAAAGCTGCCGGTAAACGAGAAGAACGCGATTCAAAGGGCTATGGGGCTCAAGATTGAGCAGCTGAAGGCCGAGCTTGAGCAATTGAATGAAGATTGAAATTCAGGATTCGTTTAGCATTTAATATTTTGAGCTAAACTTGGGTAAGTTAACAGATTTCTGATAATGTACTCAAATTTATGATTTATGGCAATAAGAAATATTATGTTGGAGCACCCATTGGTTCAATATGGAATCAGTGATTTTTTATTTTTATTTTTTTGATAAATTTTGCTTCTTTCTTTACGGAATCGAGATTTCTTGCTGCTTGGAAACGCAATAACAGGGCATGCTTGGGTTTATGAGTTTTCTTATCTTTGCATGTTTCGGGGTTCATATTTCTGTTTATGATTTTTGGAGACTGCCATGAAATTTTCTGCTTTATCTCCAGAAATAAAAGTTCATTGCTAATGGAAATTTGTCGTCTATGGAGTGATGTACTTCATTGAAATTGTTGTATACTTTTCCCAATCTCGTACGAGTCTTCTATAGGAAGGTCCTATGTACAAGGAGAGGCCATTTTTGGGGGGTCAAGTTTCTCTCTCACCACCACGGAACCTGAGTTTCGTCTCGCCTCATTTGGTGGGCTTGGCCATTCAATGAAGTGGCTTGTTTTCAACGGATGCCCACACCAATCCCGTGGTGCAACCGTTGAAAATTTCTCCATTGTGTCCCCTTGAAAATGTCTGTTCTGTCCCGAGGACTATGAATTGTGGCCCATTGAAGACCCTGTAATGTTCACGTGATCATGATAGTGTGGATGACAGTTCAGTGTGGTGTTTTTTTTTTTTTTTTTTAATGTGTTAAGTGCTAAGATCTTTTAATAGGCCTTTTTCTTGTACCTATATGCTGAGGCACTCATGTTGCTCAATCAAGGTCCATACCTGTCTAACAAGCTTTTGCTTGTTGCACTAAGATCTTTCAATATGACTTTTTCTTGTACCTATATTGCTGAGGCACTCATATTGCTCAATCAAGGTCCATTACATGACTAACAGGCTTTTGCTCGTTGCACTAGACAACATTTGTCCTTTTCAAGTTTACTCTTTCACCTAACCTTGGATTTGAGATCAATCTGTGCAGACCTTCACTTGCTTGTTACCTAAGTTGAAGTGAAGGAGAATGTAGATATAGTGGCTTAGTGAGTCAGAATTAATCAAGAGTAGGGCAATAAGGGCGGAATGTGGATGCATGTTTTACCATGCTTATAAATCCTTTTTAAAATTTTCTTCGAAAAGCAGCTGCTTTTTGCTAATTTTCTCTAAAGTCTTCAGTAAAACTTTTGGACTTGGTACCAAACTGCTGCAATACCAGCAAATTGTAGGGAAGTCTTCTAGTTATCATCTAAAGAGGTCTTAGCAAACTGTGAATGCATTGTTTTAGTGACTGAAACATGTCTCTGATTTTCTAGTATGCCACTTTCTCCATGACAAGATGGACCATGGCCCATTGCAATTTATCATATTATTCTAGACATTATAAATGAGTTATAAATCAATTTGTTTCATCTGATGTTTAGGACAGTTTTATAATGTAAACTTGTGTTTGCTAAACAGATCATAGCAAGCCTCCTGCTTGGGGAGTATAAGAACCATTTTCATGCATGACTTTGCTTGTTCTATAGTAGAATACTTCTGTGGAGTTTAAGCTACTGTTATCATTGGTGAATAATCTTAATACGCATATATAAACTGACTTGTACACCCACTTAAGTCCCATATATCTAAGAATTTATAGTTTGAACGTAAAAGGAAGGATTATATGTTTTACAGTTCCAAGGAAAGTAAATCAATAAAATGAGACTACGTGGTAGTTTATAAATCAATTTAGTTTATATTCCTTACAAGATCAAAAGCTCATGGTTGTTGATATAGTTTTTGGAGATCTAGAGTCACAATCATTGGTACTGGCTGCATATTGTTTAATGCATGTAAGGCCCCTCTGCATTGGTTTTTTATTCAAGAAAATGTCCTCCCTATCATATTGTTGTTCATCTGATGCATGGGTAGAAACAGCATTACTCTTTCTTGAAGGAGAAAAGAGCACAACTGATTGTTGTTTCCAGGACACAAGTACTTTTGTGTGTGTGTGTGTGTGTGTGTGTGTGTGTGAGAGAGAGAGAGAGAGAGAGAGAGAGAGAGAACCTTTGGCTTTTTAACCAACTTTATATTTTTCTACACCAATACTTCAGTTTGGTAATTGTCTTTGCTGATTAGAATGTCCGTGAAAATGAAATTCTATCACCTGGTTCTGCGTTGCTTAAAACGGAAAAGTATAGATGATTGCTAAAGTTAGTTCTAAATTTCTAATACTTCTGAGTTTTTCATGAATGTTTAGTCATTGCCTACAACATTTTAGGACTCAGTACTTCTAAGTCAAGCTCCGTCTTTCATATAGATGAGTTTTTCAACTGATGTGCATGAGCACGCTTCTGTTTTTGTATGCGACTTTTCTGACCTTGCACAAAGCTACTTCTAGATGTAACTCCTTCCCATTTTGAAAATAGGCATTGTTTTTATGTTCCTGGAGGCTGAAAGCGAATGGCGTCTTTAATAGGAAGGTATTGGATATGGTCATTATCGAGGGTCATCTTAAGCGTAGTAAGCATGAAGTGTCATTGTTGGTTATTATTTGTCATTAACTTGTCAATAACTAGCAGGCACTGGGTAGGGGGCATGTTTTATATCCTTTATTGTTGAAGTTTGTTTGAATGAAGACACGAACCACTCCAGATCGCAATGCCACGTCCAACTAGTTGGTTAGGATTATATCAGTTATGTTAGTCGATATAAGAGAGTTTAAACATGGGCATCTGCCAGCGCTGCCAGACATGACATCAGATCAAAATTAATAGAATTTATAATAGAGAATAAGGAAGTGGGGAAAGTAGTGCATTAACATAGAGAGAAGATCAATAGGAGTTTGATAAAATCCCCTACTGTTCTTTCTCTGTCCCAAAACTTTCATTGTTCATTTCCCTTGTTTTCAGTTTCCATCAACTGCTCGTATGGTTTTACAATGTTTACTACACTTCTCGTGAAAGAATGTGCAAATCACAATCCGAACATAATTTAGATATCACATGTATAGAAATAAATAGCCAAGGGATATTATTCTATAAGAGATACATGAAGAACCTCACACAACAGCAGGCCGTTTTGGCACATTGTTTGGTCGATTCTGTAGACAATTTGATATTACTTTCCTATTCGTTACGATGCAAAGAAATGTCAAAATTAAGAGGAAGATTACTGAAAATTCTAAATGGGGACTTGGAAGAAGCTCGAGAGCTTTAGGACCCGTTTTCTTCTCAAAGTAACAGTTGGAGTCAACTACAAGTTGATTGCCGGGATGAGGAGTTTCAGGATCAAGAACAAAATCCAAAGTCATTGCCGCTTCTCCAAGCACAATACAGGTACTCTTCGATCTGTATCCAGGCATTGTAGCGATAACTGCAAGAATAGCAAGGTTCAATGAAATTACATCAGCACAGGATAACAAAACATAAAGATTAAGTAGTTGACTGGATTTTATTTCGACAAACGAGATTTGAAGTACCAACTGTTGATAACTAATGATGGGCTACCTTTTTGAATCTATAATGACAAGTAGGATTTGAGTAACTTCCAAATTCAAGTTCCATATCAGTTGCTTACTTCTAACCATTCTTTTATTATCCATCTTTCTATTTATAGTATATTGGTAAAAGATAATAAACATGGAACTTAAGATTAGAAATACGAATTTTGCAACCCGCCCTTTTTTCTCTGCTTTTGTATTATTACCTTCATATTTCTCTCTGGGAGCAAGCAACCGATGATAATCAGCAAATGTTTTACTTGCCGAAATCTGCCATTAGGAAACAAAAAAATGTATCAGAAATAAGCACTTAAACAAGCTACAGAATAAGCACCTGAGTTCCTGAATCAGCAAAAATACTAATACCATGATCAGAATTCTAGGCCTTCAGGAGGGATTAGTCCAAGTCCAACCATTGCTAATAGACAAAATCTGAGCATATAATTCTATTACAAGTCTTGATTTACTTTTGATTTTTAGCCCTTTACCCAAATCTTGGCTGTAATAAGTTTGGGACCAGCAAGTGAGTTGGTATATAAAATTTGGTCCAATTTCATCCATATAACGCTATCAAGAGCATCGATGTGCTTCTTTCCTCATTAAAACTGAAAAGTGAGAAAGGGAGGACTTGACAGGTAAAGCATAATCTAACTTCTGGTGAAAAATCAGAGAGAGAGAGAGAGAGAAATATATAGATAAATCATATGGCAACTGCAAGAAACAGATCATTCAATAAAGTTGGCGGAGGATATACGAACCTTGCGGTTTATTCCCCTAACAGCAATTGACGCAGGCAAGGGTTTACCGCTATCTGATGAAAATATTCTCCCATGTACTCCTGTCTATAGGTAGAAGTACGTATCACTAACATGCAGGTAACTTGCTTCATACAAATACACTAAAAACAGTAGAAATCTATAGAAGGATTAATGTCAGAGGATGTTGCAAAGTTTTAAGTTCTCTGTCAACATATCTAGACTTCCTTTATCCATGTTTGCAACCAGCTATGAAGAACACAGACAGAGTTCTTTGTTCAAATAAATGAAAGACATAATTGGCCATGTTTTTGTGGAGGTACCACAATTTCTAAAAATTGAACGCCTTGATACACCAGTGCCCGGAAATTCAACTTTCTGAACACTACCTTAAACTTGCTTTCTAATAAAATGTTGCTCCATATGTTTAAACCATCATTAAAGTTTCCAACTTACGAAGCAACCTACGATTTGCAAATAGATAATGGCAAGTGAGGAATTCACAAGAAGATGGCCACTTCCCTTGGATATTTTCCATTGAGAAATTGAAAAAGAATGAAATTGAAAGAAAAGGGAGAATTCTAAAGAATGCAGTGAAGGGGAAGGGAACTACTGCAGATTAGATATATGTATAGAAACATGCCCCAAAGCGATACCTTCACTAAACTCGCAACAATATTCAGCATACTCATTTTATTGTACTCCCATAGAGCTGGAAGCTGCAAAAACACAAATTGGAGTAAGGCTTGAAAAAGAAAATATGATGTAGACTTTCAAGAAAAGCAAAAGGCAAAAGATGTCAAATTGCTAAATTAAAAAATAAGAAAATTATAAGTGCGCCGACTTTTCATAGTTCATAAAACACTTGTCTATATGCCCCATAAAAAAGCATGACATCATCCATTGTCTATTAATATTAGTAACTCTACAGTCAAGAATTTCAAGAGATGTTCACATATCAATTAACTCAAATCTCATGAGGAGCTATCAGTTATTATTTTTTTGCTCGATCAGTATGACTAGCCTTAAGAATTCAGCATACCATAATATTGACATCCAGGTCCAATCTAATGCCATTGCCAACCAAATCCTGTCACCTGCCTAGTTTCCCACTAGTGGCACAATGTTTTAGAAAAATGGGACTCTTGGCAGCTTTAGCTTTCCAGTGGCAAACATGCACATTGTGGGCATTAGATCAGGCTTGAATTAACTTGTTAGCATATCCACTTATTTTTTTGGACTGCATGGTACACCTATCATACTTCAGCATCCACCTTGCAATAAGATGTTTAGTTTATGTCCCTGTTAGGTTTCTATTTTTGACAAACCATTTTTCATCTACGTATTGAGTGGGACCCACCAGTACAAACCACTTCTACCACTTATTTGATTTCAATTTTTTTTTTTAAAAGAAAACTAACGTGAGCTATATGCATAGCATCAATACCAAATGGCCTCAATTTCCGTACTGTTTCGCTCACCCAAAACTGAGAAGTCAATACTCCATTTAAAAGAACTTCTCCAGAGCCAAATTTCAACAATTGACCCAGAGAACTAAATATGCTATTTGTAATAATAATTAAATACTTCGTTGAAAAGGACCAAAATGTTAAAGGCTAAAAACTTCAATCAGCGAGCCAAACAATTCATGAACATAGCCCACTCTCCAAAATAAGGCATAATAATGATGTTTAGACAAGTCAATAAGATCTAACCTCACTCGCATCAGGCCATTTGTTGTCACTGATCTCCAAGGTCAGTTCAAAACAGTCATAATGTATGTAGTTCCAATCTTGCATGCCGCCATATATGGGATACCTAATATACGGCACGGGAAATGGAAGGTTGCATATAAACATTTTAAACGGAATTATCCTTTGCCAAGTTTTAAAAAATACAGAGAAAGTATCGAGTGGTGTGAATTTTTATTTATTTATTTATTTTTTATTTTTTATTTTTCTGAAAGGCGTGGTGTAAAATTTTTGAAGCACTTTTCAATCTACATATTCCATAGTATAAATGATTAATACTTCCCACAGCCATACCAAAATGCTCCATTGGTGATTCCATCAGGAAATTCCTTGCTCAGAGACATGTTATAGTGAGATCTACTGTATAAAGTTGCTAAATATCTGAAAGTCTCGTCATCTGGGGATGCATAGTAATATTTCCTGAAAATATCAGATACCAAAATATATCTGTTTTCAGAACATAAAGTAAAAGGCATATAGAAACTTATAGAAGGCAGGGAAATCTTTTCGCGCCTTTCCTGAAGATTTGAATAGCAGAAAAGAAATGAAATGGAGTACTCTGAAATGCATCCTAAGTACCATAAGAATTACTCTTAAGACACATACAAAATGAAAAATTCTACTGAAACTATGACAAACTCATAATGATAAAGAAACAGAAAATCAGATGCAACTGGGGAAGTTATGACATTAGATCTATGATTCAAGAAAGAAAATCTCTGTTAGGACGATAACAACAACCAGCAGAACAGAATAAAATAAAATAAAAAAGATATCAGAACCAGGCTTTTTAAGTTAACAAAGCCAACAGATTAGGTTGAGAATTGTAGCATTTGCCAATTTCTTTATCTTCCTCTTTACCAATGATGGTCTATAAGATTAACAGATGCACCATTTGACACTGATGAGTAAATTCTGGAAAATAACAACTCAGTGTAGGAAGCTTTGTAAAATTTGGAAAAGAACAACTGAGTGTAGGAAGCGTACTTTGTATCACTTGTTCCATCCCATGGATAATTTGCAACTAGCGCTCCCTGTGAATACAAAAACAAATTGATAACAAAGTAAAATTTAAAATATTATATTTATAACTTTTCTACAACTGCTTCCCCATACAAGTTGATCATGACGGAAGAAACCTCGTCAATTGTCATTGCCACTAAACCACTTTTAGATAAGAAACTTTTGTGAGTTAATTATCTCAAATGACACTACACTTTACAAAGTGATCATATATGCCACTATACTTAAAAATTATCTCCAATGCCACTACACTTCTCAAAAATTATCTCATTCGCCATTGTACTTTAACAATCATTCCACTTACCATTGAACTTATCAAAATCTTACTCAGTTTGCCATTAAACTTCTTAAAATCGGCTATTTTTTTAATTGAAAACTTATCTACCATTTAGTATCATATATTAATGATTAAAACTATCACATAGTAAAATTCGTTTATCATATTTTTGCTTTATTAATTTTTAAGCTAGTTACTGACTGAATGGTAAATGGGATAAGTTCTTTATCAGTTCAGTGGCAAGTGAAGTAAGTTTTAAAATATATTGGCATCAGAGACAACTTTTTGAAAAGTCTAATGACATTTGAAGTATGTTTTAAAGTATAGTGGCCAGTGAGATAATTTTTAAAAGTTCAATGGCACTTCAGATAATTAACTCAAGCTTTTGTGGGAGAGTTGATTATCATGTGTTTCTCTGTTTCCTGAACTAATTTATATCTCTTGGTCTTTCTTGTAAAGCCTCCTCTCCTTTTGCATATTTTTGGGTAACTTTTTCATAAAGCATCCCATCCCTTAAAAGACTTTTGGATCCCAACTTAGGTGGTTAATATACAAAGATTGGACAAGTATATTCAGCAGATATTATGAATGACTCTGTATCAGATATATTCTACATTTTAACTATGATACACTAAAGAGGATAAAAGAAGCAGCTGTAACTCTGAAATGGACCATATTTGCCAACATGCAGAAATCCAGGAAAATGTAATAATGGGAACGAGGACAGGAACTTGACAGTTATAAATTAACATCATCTCAGAGAAGGAACACTCTGGACCTATGTGACTTTGTCAGCGGAGAATGTGCAGAGGAGAATGTTAAGCCTGACAGCAATCTATTCCTATTTTGATATAGAAATAGAATATGTGAGAACAAAGTAAGGAGATATGCATACTGCTTACTACATGCGGATTGCCAGCGATATTTGAATGCGAATAGTTTGGCCATATTCTGTTTTGATATAGAATGAGTTTGGTAAAAGGGTTTCATATTCAAAATATAGAAATTATCGCTAGAACATAAGCTGTATGAGGGGGGAATCAAAGCCTCACTGACTTGGGACTATGAAGAGAATCAAGAGACAACATTTTCAAATAAAGAGTAGAAAATCCATTATCAAGTTAAAATGAAGCATCTCTAGTAGATACGAGAAGTACTAGGTTTTATAAGCAACTCTTTTAATATGATTATTACTTACAATAACATTTTCTTTAATGTGTTTTAGCATAGAAAGACATTCTAAATAATAATTTGAGCACTCTTTAGTGTTTACCTTTGACGTTACGTAGGTATCAGCAATAATATTAATAACAGCAAGAATCTTACTAACACTAAAACTAGATAGCACAAGGTAGAAAGTATCTATAAACTAGAGAAGTTTCAAAGAAAGGGAGAAAGAAAATCATTACCCCATGCAGACTGGCGGATGCTGTAAAATGTATCTCTTCCAACCAATTCATGATTGCTATTGTTTCAGGTTGTCGTGAGTCGAAATCATCATTCCCAGGAAAGAACTATGTCAATCGTGTTAGAAATTTCACTTTACAATGAGTGGCTCCAAGTTAAAATAATGAAGGAAGCTAAAATAATCATAATTGTTATATATGCAAAAAATAAATAAATTTTTTAAGTATCACAAATGTGCAAGGATCCTAAGTTGTCCAAATGGGAATCCACTATTACTGGAAAATCACATAAGTGGAGTGTCAGGCACTAGTAAGAATTATGAATTATTGTGTATATGCACAAGTGATTTGAAGGTGGGGGGTGATAAAGTAAAGCAATATCTTGAATTCTAATATAAATTCCTCTATGTGTGACATAGTTAAGCACACAAAATTTGTTGCAAAATGCAAGGTTCAAATCACAGATAAACTACAATACCAAAAAAATAGAAGTTAACGGTAATATCCAAAAACTCCGAGAGGAAGCGCCTACCATAATCCTAAAGAATTGAGAGACCAATCTAATAATTGTAAGGTTGCAAGTAACTTTTCAGTTCCTTTTTTCTTTATTTAACCACAAAGTTGCTGGATCATTTGGAGAATAGAATAACTATTGTAAGGTTGTAACCGCAGTTATACAAATACGTGCAGAGTTTAAACTAAGGAAAATTCTCTGAAAGACTAGATAGATCAAACACGAAAAATGATGATACCCAAAGATACCTGGTCGGGGAAATCACGATTTAAATCAATATTGTTTGCATTATTGCGCTTTCTCATTGCATATCCATCTGGATTCATAGAAGGAAGTATATGAAGATGAATATTATTCACAATCAAGGTAGCCTGTGTTTACAGTCACGTTAAGAACAAGTCAGAAAGAGTGATGCAAATTGAATTCATAAAATACAGAAAGCTTGACATGGTGATCTCAATGATAAAGCATTGAAAAAAGAAACTAATTAAAACAAGGCAGCAAATAGTATAATTCAAATGAAAACCACTTAACCACATTAAATCATATTACTGAATGTTTTCCTAAAAACAACACCATCACTGCAAAAAAAAATAAGCCTACGATTCCTCTAGGCCTATGCCACTCCCGTTGATACATGGCTGCATCTGCCAAAACATGCATGAACCAGAATCTTCACTGCATCACCAGGCTGTGTTTTTTCTAGCATATTCTACTAAGACAACATTGCTTTGTTCCTGGAATTCATTTATCCTAAACTGATGCCACTTCCTCGTTGGTGTCTAAATTTTTATTTTCTCTATTCGAAGTATGGAAAATAGAAAGTCTCAACATCCTCATCACACTATATTCATCGTGCACATGTTTTATCGTTTAACAGTCCAACAGCGAATACTAATAAAGCATCAAAAGTTGATCTTTATTATGCAAAATGTGTATATTAACCTTTTCCCCCTTTATCATGTAGAAACTCTGAAGTACATATATTTCAAGACCCAAAAATTTTCTCTTGCTCCCCTGGGGAGCAGCTGCCTCCATGCGCATGTGGCAATGCCACATGGGTTTAAATTGGCCATTTTTAAGCCATGTGACTCGCCGCATGGGCATGGGGGCAGCATGAGGGCAAGAGAAAATTTTTGCTTCAAGACCCTTTCCTTTGTAATTAATCAAATCTACATGCATTACAAAAATTTTGCTTCAAGACCCCCTCCTTTGTAAATAATCAAATCTACATGCACTACAACCATTATTTTGGACCACGTGATCCTATATGCTGACTCAGCAGTCATCATGCTATGACTGAGAGAATAAACAGAGATCAGTTCCATTAGTGTTCAATCTATATTCTAATTTTCCTGTTCCAAGTATGGACAAACATCAATCTGAACATCCTCATCTTTACTATATTCCTCTAGTAGACATTTTATCTTTTGGTGGCTCAAATAACAGATACTAACAAAGCCATCACTGCTTGATAATTGTTTTGTATAACGTGTCCATTAACATTATTCTTTTTTTTTTTATCATATAGAATCTCTGTAGTATCATACGACAAATTTTGGTCATATATATCACCTCTTCAAGAAGACCTCCTCATAAATAATCGTACATATATGCACAATCATCATTATTTGCTGGCTCTACTGTCATTAGTATTGCTGCTATGTCTAAAAGGATATATTTCAATGGTTCTAATTGACCTAAAAATATTACTGTAACTTACTGCAGAACAGTTTTAGCTCTTGTTAGGTTTATATTTTGTTTTAAAATAGGGAAAAAAGAAAAAGGGAGTTGAAATGAATTGTCGAGAAGTAAAGGTAGTACTTCTGGGTCTCATAAAATATGAGGATGGCAATGATTCAAACAAAATTCTATCTTTAGACAAAAACAAAATGCTAACTGCAGTTAGCATATAAGTTACTCCCCCTTCCTTGTATCATCTATCTACAAGGACATACATTTAGATGCATAAAAGATAGCAAGTACTACGATACTTAGAAGTGATCTTGTTTGCCACATCATATTTATTACGGAAGTGACATATTTGGAACTTTGTTTTCTAGCCTCAACCAAGTACGAGATCAGTAAAGTAAAAGAATAATTATATTACAACTGCCATCCAACAACGATACTTTCAATAGTATAACCCAAAAAAAAAAAATGGAAAAAAGTCCCTCCAAGCTTAATCCCTAGATTTCCGGAGCTGAACACTAAAGTTGCACTTCTTGAACCATGTTTTTTATGCACTGGTAACAAGGACAGAGATGAATGGACCCTGAAATATGTTTAATTTAATTGAAGAGAACGTTCAATGCAGCAAATTATGGAAAATGAGAATCATCTAAACAGCATACATCTCATGGGAAAAAAGCACTGAAAAAGATTCAACAATATTACCAACGGGTCCTTCTTGTAGTTATCACATATCCAATTTGCTAGATGAAACAGAAGTTCACGACCTACAGGTTCATCTCCGTGCACGTTTCCAATAAACTGTTACAAGAGGCCAGTAACTATATCAGTTAAAACAAAAAATCAGGGCACCTATATGTCAGAGAGGAATTAAAAACTGCTACATTCTAGTAATCTGAAAAAGACCATACTCTTAATCAAGATCCTTCTCGAACAAATGCCAAGCCATAAGTTTTTACTTGTAATAAGCCTCCACTCAAACCATCAATAAGAATATAATGGATACCCATGCTGAGGCAAATTTTGGGAGGAGAAAGTAAAAATAAGAGAAACCAAAAACGATCTGGGAACTCCCTCATTTCATTATATTGTTTGGTTAGGCAAGATGGAATGGATAATCTACATCCTTTGCCCGTCTTTTTTGCGTTTCTGCAACCAACTCTAATGGCAACTCAATAGAGTTAGATGACACATTCACTTTCCCAAAACTGTTCCCCTCATTCTATCTTTACCTCTTTCCCTCTGCTCTACAACATATACATAGGTTCCTATGTGCAATAAAACAAGATCTCATACAGTAACAACTGTTACTCTTTGCTAGTTATATTTTCTCCTTTTCATTTTGCAACATTTGCAGAGGTAAAAGTAGCCTAATACTACGTAAACCAAGAATGAGGCATTTCAAATTCAAAGCATGAAGAATTGTCTAAAATCTCAACCAATTCACAAGAAAGGAACATGTTATAAGAATTAAATCAAGAAAATCTATCATCTGCTCTCCTTCCTTAAGGTAAAAAAGGAGGGGAAAAAAGGGAAAAAAAAAAAGGAATTACTCTGTAACGGTGAAATTAGCTCCAAAAAGCAGCAATTAGACAGCTTTCTATGAAGTGGAGGTAAATTTAATCCTTAAAAATCCAACATCAACTCTGTTTATAGCAAGAGATATAAACAATTCCTCCAACAGCGCCTAAAAGCTTTAGTGTTTAAAACTGTCGAAAACCGTATTACCTACAAATTTAGCACAAGTGATCAGACCACCCGGGTAACAGAACCTTAAGTCCAAAGTCATCATGAAATACTAGAAATATATGGATATCAGCATCCCAACCACATGGGTCATAAACTGAACTTTGACTGTTGAGCTTTCCTTTCTTCCTCAGAAGGCCAATATTATTAAGGGATTTACCTAAGGTTTTCTGTATTGGATATATCTCTTGTATTTGTTTGATGTATGATAAATCCCTTAACATGCCCCTACAAGATGGTGGATTGTTTTAGCATACTAAACTTGGAATTAAATAGCTTGTTGGGGCTTTAGATGTAGTGAATGGACATATTAAAGGTAAACCTTGTTGAAGGGAGCAACACAAGCTGTTCTAAATTTGACTTATTCAATATGGGTTTCCCTTAATTTTAATTACAAGAGCCCTCTCATAAAGTGAAAATACAATTCTGTCATTCTAAAAGTAGAACTTAGTAGCTATTAGCTCCCATCACAAAAGATAAACAAGTAATTAACCAACAGATGGCCGTTTCATGAACTCTTCCAGCTTGATTTATTCATCTATGGTGGTGATAAGTTGGAGCAAGACATCTAGTATAAAATAGTGAAATTTTAGATGAAAACCGTTTGACAGAGTCATGAGGTATACATCAAAAGATATTATTACCTTGAAAGCAGGCTCAGGTTCCTTCTCTCCAGGCCTGTCAGAAATTTCTATCACCCACTACATTTAGAGAACCACAACATGAGCTAACGTTTCCGGTGAGGAACTACAACATTCATCCAGAGTGGGATTTAGATAAGTATTTGGAAATAAATCAGGAAACGTAGAAGCATTACCAAAGGAACTCCAAGAACACTCTTCCCTATACTGATTGCAAACCCCAATAATCCCTCAAAGAGAGAAACAAGAGTATGTCAGGCAAACGAAAAGAAGATACAAACAACAATTATGTAAAGTTTATACTGATTGGATGTATCCCCAATTCCTCAATCCATTAATCCAAGTTAAGCACTAAATTCCTTGCTGCTCCTTATAAATATCCCCAACAAGAGATGATCAAGTTCGATGTTCCCCCTTAATGTAAGTTTATTAAATTAGAATCACATAGCCCTCACACATGAAACTTTTCTTCAGTTGCAGATACCCAACCCGTTGAACTGAAATATGAATCCTAAGACCAGAGTGGTTTAATTGTAGGTCGCAAGTATAGACAAAAAAATTTTGTACCCTGAAGGGTGGATATTGAAACAAAGCTAAGCATCATTTACCTGTACATTCTGGAAATTTTACTGCATCGCACATTAAAAGCCTTCATTGCCTTCTCAAGATCAGCATTACTCATATAGCCTTGAGCTACTTTTTCACTATAATGATAAGAAAAGAAATATGAAATGCTCGATCTCCTCAGCCTAGAAACTTCATATAACTCCCATAATGCCAAAATTGACTTCAAATGATTCTAAGCATTACACAGTGAATCGGAAATATAAAAAACAAAGGACATACAGTCTGTGAAAGTGCTCTTTCGCAGACGTTAGAAATCTGTTTTCCGCTTCTAACCTCCTCTTTCTAAAAAGATAACCTGCTACATGGAAAAGAATTATCGACCTCAAACACAGGAAAGCACATAATAAAAAAGTCCCGAATTCCAAATCACCCTCAACCCCCCCTCCACCAAAACAACAAAAACACCACAAAGCCCCCCCCCCCCACAAAAAAAATATTTAAAACAAAAGTTATTTAACTTTACGAGGTAACCTGAACTATCTCCGTTTGGAAAAGATGCTGCTCCCAATACTTCTCTTGGACATTTCAGAAAACATATATATAGTAAAAGCTTTTAAACATATTGATAACAAACCCATCATATATAATTATACAAACAAGCC
>CAVNYN010269321.1:0-97591 GCA_963692815.1 Nyctanthes arbor-tristis
TTCCTCTATACGCGTATTATGGCACGTCCTTGACATGAGGCCGATCGATCGATCTTACTGATAAATTCTTACACACACAACTCAATTCCTTGTGTTTAATCTTCTTGTGTACTGGTTGGTGTCTAACATGTCACCGAAGATTTTGATTTTGTGTTGGTAGAGCATTCCTGTCCAGCTCAGAAATTGTTAATCTTTACATGTAACTCTTCTCCAACTTTATTTCTTCTATGTTTTCTGAATTTTGTAACTTCTTTGAGCTGATGTAAATCAAGTGCACCCAAACATGACTTGCACCATGGACAAAAAAATGAGAAAAAGAAAAAAAAATAATAAAGAAACAAATGTTTCTTCTCCTACCTTTTTTTTTCCCTGTTCTCCTTTTTCTTTTTCTTCTTTTTTCGTTTTTTTCCCTTTCTTGTTATCCCTGTTAAAAACAATATTATCATATAAATAAATGTGAACTAATTAACGATAGTATGCACCTCCCAACAGTATTAAGAGTTTCCTACATCATAAAAGTATTAAATCAAATAACAGATGTGGCCTTGTGGGTTGATCAAGTTCATACATAAATTAGTTTCTTTTAGTCAACTGCTAAAAATTTGATTAATGACATACAAAATGTATCTCCAATCATATATTTTACTATAAAATTAATTTTTCATATCTCTCTCTATTGCTTCATCTGGGGTTTTGATTGAGAGGAATTGTGGCAACTCGAAAATTTTGAACAAAATTTTATTTTTAAATTCTAAGATGTCATTACAACCTCTCTTTTATTAATTCTCGGTATTTTAAATAAGCTTCTTATACATTTTTAGTATTAAATGGTTTAATTAGGAAAATCAAATCTTTTCTTGGTCAAATTGGAACATTCCACAGCCCATTGCCCATTTTTGACAAATCAGGTGTTATTTATTTAATTTTATTTTTAATTAATAAGAAATTTAAAAGAAAAAAAAAAAAAAAAACTGATTGTCTTCTGTCTGTGTTCCGCCTCTGCCTCCACCGTGGCAATCTAGACACCGTTCGTCGTCGTTCACGCCGCTCGCCTCCGTTGATGTAACCTTCAGATGCATCGGGGAGCGATTTGTCTCTTCGAATACGTCGATCGGAAGAGCTTTTTTAATCTCAGATCAAAATCTAATTTGATGGCATCAAGTAAATTGGAGACATGGACTTGCTTGGTTTTACTGATAATGCAGATATCATCGGGGATAAACCGCATACTGCTGCTAGAGTATGTATTATAGTCCAACTTGATTGGCTGGAAAATTTGAGAATCTGATGGAAATGAACTTGCGTAGAGGGGTTTGATTACCTGCAACATCTAGCATGATACGATTGCCAAATAATATGCAGTGAGAATCCGTGAAGGCCCAATCATGGATCACCTACGGCTTTGCAGCAACTTGAAATTTGAGTCAAATTCTGAAATTGATGTAGGCGAATAATCACTCCATCCATTTTAACTAACGAAGATGGATTTTCCGGTGGTGGTGGGAGGCCGCGATTGTTGCAGTGTGGTTGCGGTGGGAGGTCGGCAGTGGTTGCAGCTTTCGGCAAATTGTGGTTGTTGTGTTGTCATGACTCGATTGTTCTATCGAATTATTGTGTTGTTGTGAGTTGGTGTTTTGGTAAGTTGTTTTTATTGTAACTCGATGTTTTAGCGAGTTATTTTTGTTGTGACTTGTTGTTTTGGAGTTATGTTTGATTTGTTTTGGGGAGTTATTTTTATTGTGACTCGATGTTCTGGCGAGTGGTTTTTGTTGTGACTCGGTTGTTTAGAGTCGTGTTTGATTTGACCAAGTGTTTTGGAGTCGTGTTTGATTTGACTAAGTGTTTTGGAGAGTTGTTTTTGTTGTAACTCGGTGTTTTGGAGTTGTGTTTGATTTGTTTTTGCTAGTTGTTTTTGTCATTTCAATGTTCTAGCGAGTTATTTTTGTTGTGACTCGGTACTTTAGAGTTGTGTTCAATTTGACTCGGTGTTTTGGCGAATTGTTTTTATTGTAACGTGTTTTGGCGAGTTATTTTGACCTGACTCGGTGTTTTGGCGAATTGTTGCTATTGTATTGTAAGATTGTGATATCATAATATAAAAACACCTAAAACACCTGATTTTTGAAAAAAAAAAAACCTTAATATACCTTAATTTTAAAAACTATTTAAAAAATTTTTGTATTTTTCAAGTAATCCCGTATTACATATTCATCAAACTGAAATTGTTTATTTGCGGCCCAAGGTATGACCCAACTCTATTTTTTTTTCCCTTACAGGAATGTATCATTTATTTCATTTTAATACGTAAACTGTCTCCAAGTTAAATTGACATACAAGTACTAAAAGAAAATGTACATGAATTAGAACAAGGGTAAATTTCACAAAAGTCCCCAATCTTTGCACCTTAGATCGCCTAGGTCTTTAACTGTTTTTTAGTCCATTGCGTCCACAACCTTTTATAAAAACGCACAGAAAGTCCTTATTAACAGAATGCATCTAAAATTCCGTTAAGTTGCTGAGCAAATTACCTTTGTACCTTATCGTTTAAATTTTATTTTAAAAAAATAATTTTAAAATTAAAAAAATATAAAAATAAAAAAGGAAAAAGAAAAAAAATGAAGGAGGTGGGGACCCCCTTGTAGTGAAAAGGGGAGTCTCTCTCCCTTTTTCGATGCAGTTTCCAGGAGATGAAAGGGAGGGGGAGGAGACTCCCCCCTTTCTGTTGCTGAAAATGGCATCAAAGTCCAGAAACAGCAGTGAATGAGGGAGTCTCCTCTCTTTTTCACTGCCGTTTTCGGCAGATGAAAGGGGAGGACTCCTCTCCTTTCAGCGTAGTGAACACACGACCAGAAAGGACAGAAAAGGAGGGAGTCTCCCCCCTTTGTCACTACCGTTTCCGGCATATTCAACTGCTGGAAATGGCAGCAAAGTTTGCTACCATTTCCCGCAGCTGAAAGCAGAGAGTCTCCCTCACTTTCATCTGCCAAAAACGGCAGTGAAAAAGAAGGGAGAGACTCCCCCATCAATCGTCGCCTCTATGTAATCTATCGAATATTTCTTTCACATATGAGTTCTATACAAGATATAAAACCTATGAATCTATTTTATTTGTGATTTTGTTTGAATCTAGAAAGAATACAGAAATACCCCCCTCAGGCCCTTAAGTTTTTTTTCTTTTTCTTTTTTTATTTTTACATTTTTTAAATTTTAAATTCTTTTAAAAGAAAATTTAAAGCATAAGGTTACAAATGTAATTTACTCAGCCACTTAATGGAATTTTGGATGGATTCCTTTAACAAGGACCTTCTATACCTATTTATGAAAGGTTGATGACCCAACGCACTAAAAAAAGGTTAGGGACCCATGCGATTCAAAGTGTAAAGGTTGTGGACCTTTTCTAAAATTTACGCTTAGAAGAAATATAATTCACAATGGAGTGGGCAACAACATTTCTTTCACGAGGAACATACTTGCACGGTGTAACGCTCCCAACTATTTTTGTAAATCCTTCTATATTATATTATGGAACAAATCATTAACTCGATTTAAAAATTTTTCCAATGAATAAAACACGGGTAAACTGAAAATTTCAGATGTTTTGATCACAAATTATTTTCATTGAACTTAAATACATAAAGTAAATTTTAAAATCTATATACATTAGTAATAAATTTGAATATAATTATAACATTCTCAAAGATAATCTTATCTATGAAAGTTTATTTCGTTATAAGATTTAAACATATAAATTTCATATATATTAAAGGTACTTAAAATCAAGAGCAGAAGATAAACGGGATTTATTTATGTAAAATGTACTTCACTATTGTAAGGTAATAATAAATTATTATTAACTTAAAATAGTCATAATTTTTTAGGTTTCCCTTATAGTTGACTCATGCACCACAGTCAAGGCCTAATACACAATTGTCCAGTCATCTTAGAGTTGACACTAACACATCACTTGCATTCTAACATCTACAATGCAAAATTATATGAGCTAACGCTCAGCAAGTAGCAAATGCATAATCATCATATATATGATGCCAAATAAATAATAACGATGACGACACATGACAAAGCATGTAGGGCCACCAATCCTCATATAGTATACCGCACGAGCTCAATATCAATAAGGTTATATAAATAGGCACATACTAGGGTCCGCGTGAGTCCATCTGTTGGTCTCGAGTGCTCTCAGGAGTCATTTCCAGAACAAAATACAATCCATAAATAATAGGCATGACCAATTACCACTGAGCCCCAAACACTCACTTGTTGGTACCTTAGTTGTATATCTACCCAAACAGCTACACTACTGGGCCCCCAAACACTCACCTGAGGAAACATCCCGAGTGGTATATCTAACTAGACAACAAATAAAGTACGATATCACTACACAGAGTTCACACAATTACCAATGGCTCATAAGCCAATCTTCTTTGTGCAACACGCATATTCTCATCTTTAACATCATATACAATGGGTGTATATGACATGTTTCACAATGTGCTCAATAATATAATATCAATCAAATCATATACATCATGCTCAATATTTCCAAGTATCTCATCAAAGATTGCATTGACATATTCAAATAGTGTCAAAGAATCACCATGTATTGCAATATTTTCAATCATAGGGCTTGGCTAATAAAGATCCATTATCACATTAGACTTTTTTGTATTGTAGTTTAACCGTTACTTACCTCTATCCATAGCTATATATAAGAATGATTTACAAACTTTTCTTTCATACTTGTCCAAACTACCCTTAACATCACCTCCAATTTATCATGCAGATATTATAATATGTAATATTACAATATGTTATTCACCATCACAAAATCATACTCAGATAACCAAAGAGTAAATAAAACTTTAAACACCTATAAATAATAAGTTTAACAAATAATGCTAATAAAACTTTATATTAATTACAATTATACAGATTCTAATAGGTTCTTGACTCATAATGTATCAAAACTTATCGAATAGAGAACTAACGTTTTTTATAGATCACAATTCTGAACTCTACACAAAAAGTCATGCACATTTATGTCCAAAAAACAACCAAAACCAGGGGGCAGCCAGCCCCTAAAGGAATAGGCGGCCAGCCCCTATTTAGGATGGCCAGCCCCGAAATGAAAGGGTGGCTGGCTGCCATTTAACTTGCGGTAGCCATCCCCCAAGAAAGGGGTGGCTGGCCCCTATGGCTAGCCCTTAGGAAAGGGGACGGTCGGCCCCGCCAATAAAGGGGTGGCTGGCCCATATACTCCAAAGTGTGGGGGAAAGGTATGGGAGGAGTTCGACATATTTTTTATATTTTTCATAATTTAATCTACTACCCCTAACCTTTATTTATAGAAATTTTTAGTGGCTTGTTTCACAATTTTTTAATTAGTGTTTAATCTTAAACTTTCTTATTTATTTTTCTTAATCTCTTAACTTAAATAAATTATCATAAATGTTTGAATACTTTACATATATTATAGAAAAATTCTACGAGCTCATATAAAAGACCACAATCTCATAGAAATTTCTAGAATTCTCAACCTAATACTTAATATTTTTATAAAAATATTGACATGTCACGTAACATCGAAAAATTATATGAAATACTACTTTTTAAATTTTGGAGTGTCACAAACCCTTCTCCCCTTAAAAGGAATTTCTTCCTCGAAATTCAATTGCTACATCTATATGTCTCCTCATACATATGGTATATTACTCCGATGATATTCTTCTCCCCTTTAAGAACAAATGTGTTAAAAAAATGTTCCAACGTCTCATCCAAGATTTTTCTTATACCCATTTATATTCCTATACTCACGTATCAACTTATGTCTAGGATATTGTTGCACTAAGAATCATGTAATTAATAACCTTCTTAAACCCAAAAATCAAATGAAGTTCATCAATCAATTATTTCTAAGTTAGATATATACTTGCAATTGCATCATCATTATTCTCATCAATTATCGATTCTAATTTCCCTAATTATAGCTCTATTTAGTTTGTTGTTGAGCTACACAAAATATTTTTTTATATCACTTTTTGAATAATACCCTTGAACTTTTTAATAAGATCCTAAACTTTCAACATTTTTGTATTATAGGTACCTCATGTCTAAAAACCCAAAATAAACAAATCTTGTGCATCTATAAGAAAACTTACAGAAATACTTTATCAATCTCCAATTGTGGTTGAATTAATTTAAAATCTCTAATAATAAATTCCCAAGTAGCATTTCATCTATTCTATTATCAAGATATGCTCCTATCATCAACTCTTTATATTTCTCTGAATATCATCTTATATGGTTCATATAACCAAAAATTCATCTTTAGCATAAACAATACTTACTTTATCAATGTATAAAGTTCTGAAATTCAGATTGGCAAACTCATCAATCTTATATTTACCGTGATTTATGTATAGAATTTATCATGAGTAGACGAGTAGTTTAAAGGAATTTAAAGTACACAATCTTCTAGTTACACAAATTTATCACCACCATCATAATTCAGCACTATCATACTTCTTGGTCATATGTCTTCCTTAATCTCATATGTGTATGTGCTAACTATCATCCACAATTGAAGTTTCATAGAATCTCAAAATTTAATAATATTAGAATACATGACTTACATAAATCAAAATATCCATAAACGTTTCTCATAGTAATGTACTTAGTTACCTTATTATCATATATCCTTCGTCAATTAAAATCATAAATTATTGACTAATAACTCAAAAAAATTCCATACAACTTGTCATCTATTTATACCAAAAGTTATTCCAGGATCTAGTAAATGTGTCTCTTACCATCAATAGATTATAGATGTCCAGTATACTGGACTTTTTTTTTAAAAAGAGTATACTTACCAACTTAATCCTCAATGAATTCGTATATTACATATACCCATCAAGGCATTAAACTAAAAATGTATCCATTCTCTTAACACATCATACTAATCAATTATTTATCTTAGACATATTAGTAAGAGTATGGATAGTAATCAAAATATTTTCATCCACACCTTTACATGGTTTTGCTGAAATAATCTTGATACCATTGTTCACATCTCTAAATCTTTCGATAATATTTTTTGGAATGATTGTCCCATAATTTCTTTATTCTCATACTAAATAACTTTTGTATTATGACGTCTACATAATTCCGCAGACCTTCTTATGAAATCCAAGACTTTCCCAGGTTTATTATCAATATAATCATAATCTTCCTAAAATATTCTTCACTTGTCATATGATGAATCATATCATGTGATTATTGCGACCCTAACAATGGTATCTGATTTTTTAGAACTATCAACTATAATAGTGTTACAAGTATATTATTTTATATATATCTTGCTTTCGTAATAATTTCTCATTGATGATCTTCCAGACTAATATCTTAATGTATTTCTCCTATCTTGGTACTTTGGCTTGATACTAATACTTGTACTTGAAATTCTTCCCCCTTTTTTTTTGTGACCAACCAAACGTAAAGATTAATTTTCTAGCAATCTTATTTTCCATTCACTACTCATAGTATTAAGGACGGATCACATATATCCCACTTCCAATTCCAATGTCACATTTATATCGTATATTTCAAAAGGAATAGTACGAGTTCCATACAATAATGACTTTGGTATACTATAATTCTAATTATAATTAAATTTATCATATGTAGAATCTTTTACATGTATGATGAAGTGATATAAATTCTTTTTATAGATGCAACTGCATATTTACCTTCAAACATCTTTATATGTCATAAGGGAGAATTTTACGTCATTACTATAGTGACTCTTTTCCTTCAACCCCATCCCAATACCGTGAAGATTAAATGTGTACAGCATCAACATGGATCCTTAATACTTACAGGGTATTACTATGATCATATAGACTTCTATTCTTATGTTATTGAGTGCAAAATAAAATTAAGCCAACGTGTCAATTCCTCTAGCTTCACTGAGGAAAAAATGCCATCAAAATTAAACATTCATGTTTCCCTTTTTCATTCTGAAATGCACAACATATAGTGACATTGTCACTTCAACCATGATTTCACTTAGTATAATCCTGATTGGACTCATCTTATATTTGACATTCCTTACCTATATTGTTATATCACATAATTTCTTTTTGCTTATCAAGTTTTCCCTATATCTATTATCAAATATTGTGCAAATCAACATAAGTCACAACTAAAATAGTTATGATTACCCAATCTCTTGATGGTGACTTACAAATAACTATTCAATCATATATCATCAACACAAATGTTGTATTATTACCCATGCGAGTGTCACCAGGGTTATAAACTCCTAATATCCCATGTCATTAGGCATCCAAAATTGAATCATCTCATCCATTTGCAAAATTTTCTTTTGTTAATCTCGTTATCAGAATATAACATTCTTTATGTCATTCAAGTCATCAGGTCATTGTCTTTCCAATACTTCTATACAAAATCATACCGAACTAGTTCACACCTGAATAAAACATTTAACTTAAGATGACCAAGTTATTCATACATAGGCAAATGATATGCACACTAAATATGGGTCTTATATACATTTCTGACAACATATATAAGCTATTCCCATGTCCACTAGCATAATTCTAAAATTTTAAGAATTTTTCTAGCAAATATCTCTTTCCACGTCTCTTCTTTTACTCCATATTCAACCTCATAATAAACCATTAGCCTCAATCACATACTATATCATGATGAAATATGGCACTCCAAGTAACCAAAGAATCCAAAAAGTCCACAGCTAAACTCTACATCTCTTTCCCCTTTTTTTGGGGGATAAGTCATCCCATCCTTTTTGAATAAAAAACTTGAGCAATAACCACCTCACAATTGACATTAGAACATTCTTTTCTAGTGCAAATCAATTGAAAATTCTTAAAAGAATTAATTTTTCTGAAATTTCTCCATTTCTTTTCCTTTTCCTTTTTTTTTTTCAAGAAAAGAAACGTGCAATCCTTATCTCATAACGGTTCAACATACAACATTCATTCAATGATCACATGATACTTAATAATCAACCACATCTAATATCATATTAGCATCAAAATGGAATCGTATGATAAATATCATTCCCCATCACATGCATGCTTCACGCGTGTGTATCATATATGCACATTGGCCTCGTTAAGTTGAGTTTTTCATCAATCATGATTCAATTTAATAGACACCAATAAATCACTAATTCACGTTGGTAATCAAATAAATGATACATTAGAATATCAGTTAATAATTTATTTCGAATAATATACCAAGAGTCAAATATCAAAATGGATGGGCAAATTTGTCATTTCTATCTTCAAAAATTCATAGGAAGTGTGAGTCCACCCATTGATAAAACTGTTGGAACCTAATGAAAAACATTTGGTTCAAATATTCTTTTGAGTTGCGACTTGTGACAAAATTTTCCATGAGAAGCAATATAAATGCTTCTTCCATTTAAATGGAAGATAAAGTTATTTAGAACATCATGTTGAGGTCAAAATAGATTAACATTTTAACATTTCTGACTTGGCAAGTGTGAATAAATAATAGCAAGCGCAAATTTAATGTTTATAGTTCACTTAAGGATAATCAAATATAAATAGAGTCATGAAGAGGTAGATACACTTAATTAATCATTTTAATATTTAATAAAATTTGGATTGAATGTTAGGATGATCGTTGTCTTTTCCAAATTAAAAGTTATCATCATAAGAATCAAGTTCTCGAAATTCCATAGATTGTTAATTCTATTATTGGGCGAATTATAAATATTTATTGAGACAATTGTAGTTATTTAACCAATAAATTTATCCATAAGAAAATGGAGAAATTTTTCAGATGTAATATCTAGTTTTAACAAAAATGAAATCTTTCTTTTCTTGAAAATAAAAAGATAACAAAATAAGATTTTTGGGATGTATAGTATTTTAAAGGAACATGTCATGCTAAATCAATTTGACTCTATTATTTATTACTAAAATAAATAAATATTCATGAGATAGTTCAAAAGTTTACATATATTAGTAATCATTTTGTTAAACTTAGTACTGATAATCGAACATATGTAGTTTTCATAAAAGTAAAAACAAAATAAGATAACATTTTGAAAAAAAAAATGATTTTTAAATGAATATATGTTGTCAATATCTTGTCTGACTGAATAAAATTTTATTTAATAGAAACAAATGAGTTATCCAAGGAGGGAAGAAACGCAACATAGTGTAATACACACACACACACACATATATATATATATGTGTGTGTGTGTGTGTGTATATATATATATAGGCAAAGACACTAAAAATAATTAGGTTTTTAATCATCAAAGATACATTAGTCAATCAATAAGTTAGCAAATATAAGAATATTCAATTTTGACCTATCAATATCATTTCAAAATATATTTATATCTCAAGGTACTATGTTTCAAATGAAATAATAATTATTATTATTTACAATTAACATATAAATGTAATTGAAGAACACACTTATCTTTTCTCTCTTATTAATCTTTTCCTTTCCTTTCCTTTTTGAAAGTTCAATGATGATATATGATGATTGAGTTAATTAGAGAAGGGGCCGCTAAAGTTGCTACTAAAGAAGGGGTTGCTATTTGCAAGGTTTGCTAATTGAGGGGGTCGCGCCGCTGCCTCTACTCGCTATGGATGCTGGTGAGGGATCGCATCACTCAGAAGATCACTCCGACAAGTAGTATAGGGGTCGCTCAATGTGTCTAGTTTTGTGTACCGCATATAGCCTTAATGTAATTTTTCCCTCTATTTTCCCCTATAAATAAGGGAGCTTTGTAACAGAAAGTTCGGTTCACATTTTTCTAATTAACAAGTTCTTCTCAAATAATTTCATTTTCTCTCTTGAGTAAAAATATGTTCTACTTTAGTTCGGAAAATTTGGCGCCGTCCACACGAATCGAACTCAAAGATTTCCTCAAAATCTGCAAATTATGCCTCTGAAGTTGAAAGCAGTAGGAGTTTCCAGGTGAAAATCCAAGGATGCTCTTGGCGGAATGGAGGAAGACGAAAATGTTTCACCATAAGTTTCAACTTCCAGGACAGAATCAGCCTCAGTCCCAGTTAATTCAGCAGATGATCTGAAGTTCCAGGTAATGCAGGATCAACTGAATTCACTTATGCAGCTATTAACTAGGAATGCTGCTGATTGAGATGCTATTGGTCCTACTCCATCGGCTGCTCATCCACCGGAATCACGAGCATCTAAAGAAATAACTGGCACAGCTCATATGCTAGATGCTTTGGTGACTCAGCAGATTGAAGAAGCTATGGCACGAAATAAGGATCAATCTCATCTAGTAGTTATGAAAGAGGATCCATTCACTAATACAGTATGCCAGGTACCGTTACTGATGAAATTTCAGGAGCCTATGGGAGAATATGATCAAATTGGCGATCCAATAGATCACATGTGAACATTTTAGGATAGGATTAGTCTACATGGTTGGCCAAATGCCATCTTTTGCCAAGCCTTCCCAATGACTTTGAAGAGGGATGCTCTAGAATGGTTCGATACTTTACCGTCAAGGTCAATAGGGACCTTCTCGGATTTGGCTAATAAATTTTCCATCTACTTCTCTAACAGCTCCAAGAAGAAGAAGATACCACTGACGTTGATGCAAGTAGTACAAGAGTCTAGCAAATCACAAAGGGCTTACATCGCTCGGTTCAATAGGGCAACTCTGGGTATACATGATTTGTAGATGACCAGTGTGCTATCAGTATTGTAACATGGTTACGAAATCAGGGCTTCTGAGCCAGCATTTCTAAGAAACCCTCATAGTTAATGGTGGAGTTGTTACAGCACGAGGAAGCACATATAGATCAAGAAGAGGTCTTAAGTGCTTCGGCTAGATTTGGCACAGCACAGTTAAACAAAGGGAAGCAAAAAGTTGAAGGTGAAGTGCACGTGGAAATGCAACATAATTCTTTCCAAAAGGATAAAGATTCCTGCAGAGTGAATATGGAGGCAGATTACACCAATCGCCGAAGGTACAATAATCCGTATGTATACCATCATGCATAGGTACACATGATAGAAGCGGTAGCGCCGGCCAAGTGACCAGTTAATGATGTATAGTATATAAACGAAATGAAAGATTTGGCAGAGGGAATCGTGCATTGGCCTAACAAGATGGTTTCTAATCTAGGAAAGAGGGATAAGTCACGAATTTGCGAATTCCATCAAGATCACGGTCACTCAACTGAGGAATGTTATTAGCTAAAAAAGAAAATTGAATGCTTGGTCAATGCAGGGTATTTGAAACCAAGTGGAAGGAGTGTAGCAGGGGTGGAGCGACTGCGGTCTGGAGTCATTAATGTCATTACTACAGGATTAGCAGGAGGGAGTGACTCCATGAATAGTTGAAAGGCTTATTCACGATCACTTCAGATAAATAGCATTTATGTCGCTCAAAATCGATTCTCTCAACCTATCATCTTTGATGATAGGGACTTAGTAGGAGTCGCGTTACACACGACAATGCATTAGTTGTAATGGAAGACATCGCTAATTTCAACGTTAAGAGAGTGTTGGTAGATACAGAGAGTGTAAAGAATGTATTAAGTTGGGAAACGTTTGCTGCTCTAAAAATCCCAGAGGCCATGTTGAAACTTTACATACTCTATTGCAGGGATTTAGAGGCTGGGTAGTAGAGCTCGAGAGAATTGTGGAGTTGATGGTAGTGGTGGGAACACACCCAGCGGCCCATAGCATACAGTACGATTTATGGAAGGCTTTTGTTGAACAGTATTAGGGCAGTAATATCCACTCAAAATCAAGCCATAAACTTTCCGACCAGTAGAGGAGTAGGAATTGTTTGCAGTGGTCCGCTGTTATCTCAAATGTACTATATTGATAGCATAAAAGGGAAACATGTGATGAATATAGAGGAGGCGACATCAATGACTATAGAAGCAAAGGAAAATGTTGAGAAAAGTGAAGAAGGGAAACATCAGGTAGATCGCTTTACCACTATTAATGAGATAGAAGATGTGGAAGTAGTCACAGGAAAAACTTTTAAGATAGGGAAAACTTTATCAGAGGAAGAAAAATGGCATATGGTGAATTTCTTGAAATTGAATCTCGATGCTTTTGCATAGTCCCCAAGTGATATGGATAGAGTTGAGCGAGATGTTATGCAACATTCATTGAAGCTTGATCCTGAGCGAAGATCAGTTAAACAGAAGAAATGATCATTTACTCCAGATAGGCAACAAGCGATTAGGGAGGCGGTTCAGAAATTATTGAAGGCCGGGTTTATTAGAGAAGTAAAATACCCTGAGTGGGCTGCAAATGTCGTACTAGTCAAGAAAGCCAAAGGAAAATGGTGTATGTGTGTGGATTTTACGGATCTAAACAAGGCGTGCCCTAAGGATTCGTATCCTCTACCTCGCATTGACTCACTCGTTGAAGCTCCAACAGGACAAAAGTTATGTGGTACACAAAACTAGGCACACTGAGTGACCCCTCTACTATTTGTCGGAGAGATCTTCTGAGTAAAGAGATTCCTCACCAACCTCCATAGAGAGTAGCGGCAGCGGTGCGACCCCCTCAATCAGCAACCCTAGTGAATAGTAACCCTCTCTTCCGTAGCAACTTTAGCGATCTCTTCTCTAATTAGCCCAATCATCATATATCATCATAAGCCCCCTCACTCTCTTCAAAAGACTCTAGTGTTTTGAAGAGAGTGATAATTAAGTGGAGTCGACTCACTCCTTAACAGTAATTCTATCCATATATCACCATAAACCTCACTCTCGTCGTCAAAAGACTCTAGTGTTTTGAAAAGAGTAATTATTAAGTGGAGGCAACTCCCCATCAACAGCAATTCTAGCAACCAATCATCATACACCATCTTTTCCTTTGCCTAGTTATTAGAAAATGACCGTATTAACCTCTGATAACCGCTGTAAATGACAAAATTGCCCCTGTTAGCCTTAATCCTGCACGAAACCCTAAATATTTCAATGATTCTTGTTCAAAAATGAACTCAAACGGCACTTCCTCGTCTAAAGAAGAATTATCAATCTCAAACTTTCCTTCTGACGCTTTGCTTCTTCGGAAAGGTTTTTGGAATCTAAATCACTATTGCATCTACTACAGACTCCCCAACCTCCCATGTTACTAGGTATCATCTTTTTCCTTTCTTTGTTTATTCCGTGTTCAACTCTTACCCCGATGTTTGAATATGCCTCTAAATCTAGTTATATTGTAGATAATTTATGTCTATTTTGTTCATTCTTATCTGTTATGTTTCTGCCGGAGCCACCCTTCCGTGTCATACTTTAGTTTATTCCGGGTCGCTTTTGTGTGTTTCTTTTTTAGGGTTTCCCCTTCTCTCTATCGGACCTTTCGTAGGTTTTATTTTCCTATCTAAATCATGACTATCAAGAAATCCGCTCAGAAGCCTCATGATTGTACAAAAAGCTCAAAGAAGAAATCCCCACTTAGCGATTATTCTTCTTCCTTTCCATCCCCTGCTAATAGAGCGATTAGGAATTTTCCCTATGAAACCAGTATATATAAGCCACCCTTCTTAGAGTAGTTTATGTCCAAGTTTTTTATGCCATCGCCTTACATCTTTAGAGCCCAAGTAATGGCGAAACCCTTGCCTCTATGAATGATTGAAAAATAGCTATATATTCATATTGCATTTGCACAGGTCTTTGCTTCCCCGTCATTCCTTTTTATCTGACTTGCTTTTTGAATTCCAACTTTGCCCAAGTCAAATACTTCCTAACGGTTGGCGACACCTTGAACTATTTCTTGTACATATGTCTAAAAAACAATATCGCCCCCATTGCAAATATTTTCTACATTTTTTTTCTGAAATGAAGAAGTCACGGAAGGATGCAGACTGGGTTGCCTTCATCTCATAGGACAAAGGCCATAAGGAGCTCTAATTTCACACTCCCAATAATCCAAAATCTTGTTGGGGTGGAAGAACAAGTTCTTTTTTGTTGGACTTCCTGATGGCCAATCTTTTAATTTCATTCGAACCTAGCGATCTCCTCCTTTTAAGGCTTCAACTCCCCTTATCTTCTCTGACCTTGAAGAAACAGATATGACTACCCTCTCCCAAATAGGCTGAGAAGGGAAGTGCAGCCACGATCTTAGTTGATAAAAATTTTGTGGCTGTAGGGATTGGTCGCCCCTTAAGTAAGCTAAGCCTTTCCTTAATTGATTTCCCTATTTTTTTAACTTTTCACCCAGTGCTAGCTGCTCACTCTTTTTCCTGTTTCTGCCTTGACATATATGACTCAAGAAGAGTTCTTTGATATGTATCTGGCTTGCATAGCCCAATAAAAAAAAGGGAGAAATGTTCTAAGAAGCGTCACTGCTCGGACACAGAACAATCTTCAACTCACCCTTCCTCTCGCGAAGTTCACGAGTCTACTGTAACTTCTTCTCGGAAGCGAATTGTATCTAACTAAAACTAGTCGCTCCTCCAATGAGTCACTTTTGAGAAAAATGACAATTCTTTTCCGTCGTCACTAGTGATATCATCTAGTGGTCCCGATCTTAGCGAGCTCTCTTCTTGAATCACAAATATGATTACTTCCACCCTGAACCCTTTAACTATTACTCCAATATCTTGTGAGCTCCAATTTCTACTTCTATCACTCCCCCAACCACTTCTCCTCTTCGAAAGGATGATGCTCCACTGTTGATGGTTTCAGACTCTGAGCCAGGCTCTTCCCTCCATATCACCGCGCCCGATCTTTCTCCCAAGACCAAACTATCAAGAACCATATCTTCTTCATCAAAGTTCAAGGGATTCTCTCTTCCATCATATTGTCTGACTAAAAATCATATGGCTATGAACCTGATCCCCAATGATAAGGACTTGGCGACTTTCTTGAATCCTCCAAACAAAGATCACTTATGAGAGCCACAACGTTTACGGCACACATGGTAAGTATTCATAGCCTCCTTTTATTGACATCAATCACTTGCATCTGTTTACCTATAACTTTTTTTTTGTTCAGATGTTATCCATTTCACGATCCTTCAACATTCGTGTTAAGTCCGAGGCTAAAGTGATCAATAAAGCTTGTCTTGAGTGCATATCCATCCAAGTAGAGTGACACGAGTTTCAAAATCAGATCTGTATGCAGACTGAGACCTTGAAAGAGCAACAACTAAGGCTTTCAAGCATTCAAACTCAGCTACAAAATGCTAACGCTAAGGTGGAAGCGCTTCAAGAAGAAGTTGACTCGCTAAAACTTGATCTAGACTTAGATAACCCAGTCTGCATCCTTCTGTGACTTCTTCATTTCAAAAAAAAAAATTGTGGAAAATATTTGCAGTGGAGATGATATTGTTTTTTAGACATATATACAAGAAATAGTTTAGGTGTCACCAACCGTTAGGAAGTACTTGACTTGGGCAAAGTTGAAATTGAAAAAGCAAGTCAGATAAAACGGGATAAATGGGAAAGTGAAGACCTGCGCGAATGCAATCTGAATATATGGCTATTTCTCGATCATTCGCATAGGCAAGGGCTTCGCCATCACTTGGGGCTCTAAAGATGTAAGAGGACGTCATGAAAAACTTGGATATAAACTGCTCTAAAGAAATGGCTTATAGATACAGGTTTCAGAGGGGAAATCCCTAATCGCTCTATCAGGAGGGGATGGATAGGAAGGAGAATGATCGCTAGGTGGGGATTTATCTTCTTAGACCTTTTTGTATGATCCTGAGGCTTCTGGGAAATCTTCTTCATAGTCAATCAATAAGTTAGCAAATATAAGAATATTCAATTTTGACCTATCAATATCATTTCAAAATATTTTTATATCTCAAGGTACTGTGTTTCAAATAAAATAATAATTATTATTTTTTACAATTAACATATAAATGTAATTGAAGAACACACTTATCTTTTCTCTCTTATTAATCTTTTCCTTTCCTTTCCTTTTTGAAAGTTCAATGATGATATATGATGATTGAGTTAATTAGAGAAGGGGCCGCTAAAGTTGCTACTGAAGAAGGGGTCGCTATTCGCTAGGGTTGCTAATTGAGGGGTGGCGCCGCTGCCGCTACTTGCTATGGACGCTAGTGAGGGATCGCGTCACTTAGAAGATCGCTCTGACAAGTAGTATAGGAGTCGCCCAGTGTGCCTAGTTTTGTGTATCGCATATAGCCTTAATGTAATTTTTCCCTCTTTTTCCCCCGATAAATAGGGTAGCTTTGTAACAGAAAGTGCTCTTCACATTTTCTAATTAACAAGTTCTTTTCAAACAATTTCATTTTCTCTCTCGAGTAAAAATATGTTCTACTTTAGTTCGGATTATTCAACAATTATTTTTATTTGTTCTGGTGCACAAAAGTATCATCTTGAAATGTTATTTTGGGTGCTCTTGTCCAATTACTTGCCATATTTTGGTTCACAAGCTCTTATATATCTTAAATTGATTTCCGTAATAGAACAATTTGCAAACAGTCAAAACAAGTATTTGCCACTCTTTATCTTGTCAAATTGGCATTTAGATCAGACATGCTAACTTCATAGATATAATATAATATACAAATAAAAAAAATCACTTACTTGGGCGGTGGACTCCAAATAACCATCAAGGGTCATGTAAATCATGCTATGATACCACTCAAATTTAAGGCTCCTTACTATTTTTGTAAATCCTTCCGTAATATATTATGGAATAAGTCATTAACTCGATTTGAGAATTTTCCCAAGCAATAAAACACATTTAAACTAGAAATTTCAGATATTCAATCACAAATTATTTTCATTAAACTTAAATACATAAAGAAAATTCTGAAATCTATTTACAATAGTAATAAATTTGAATATAATTATAACATTCCCAAAGATAATCTTATCTGAGAAATTTTATTTTGTTATAAGGTTTAAACATATAACGTTCATATATATTAAAGGTACTTAAAATCAATAGCAGAAGACAAGCGAGATTTATTTATGTAAAATGTACTTTACTGTTGTAAAGTAATAATAAATTATTAACTTAAAATAGGCATAAATTTTTTAGGTTTCCCTTGTGGTTGACCCATGCACCATAGTCAAGACCTAATAAGAAATTGCCTGGTCATCTTGGAGTTGCCACTGGCCCGGTCACTTGCACTCTAACACATACAATGCAAAATTATATAAACTAACGCTCAACAAGTGACGATATACATGATCATCATGTATATGATGTCAAATAAATAATGACGATGACGTCATAGTTCACACTATAAAAAGCATATAGGGCGCCCAACCCTTATATAGTATACTGTACGAGCTCAATTTTAATAAGACCAAATCAAATGCGCATGTACTAGGGTTCGCATAAGTCAATTGTCGAGTCTCAAGTGCTCTCAAGAGTCACTACAAGTACAAAATACAATCCATAAATAATATGCCTGACCTATCGACGTCGAGCACCTAAATACTCACTTGTTGGTACCCCGAGTAATATTTACCCAGACGGCTACGCTGCTAGCCCCAAACACTCACCTGAGGAAACACCCTAGGTGGTATATCTACCCAAACAACAAATAAAGATAACAAATAAATTACGGTATCACTGTACATGGTTCACACATTCACCATTGGCTCACAAGCCAATCTTCTTATACCCCCACACATATTCTCATATTTAACATCATGCACAATAGGTGCATATGGTATGTATCAAAATGTATTCAATAGTATAATATCAATAAGATCATATACATCATCACGCCCAATATTCCCAATTATCTCTCATCAAAGATTACATTAACATATTCATATAGTGTCTAAGAAATATAATGCCTTTTACGGATCACGATTCCGAGTTTTAGCAAAACGTTATGTACCCCCTAACCCCTATTTATAGAAATTTTTAGGGGATTGTTTCGCAATTTTTTAATTAATGTTTAATCCTTAAATTTTCTTATTTATTTTTTTAATCACTTAATTTAAATAAATCATCATAAATGTTCAAATATTTTACATGTAGTATAGAAAAATTCTACGAGCTCATATAAAAGACCACAATCTCATAGCGATTTCTAAAATTCTCAACCTAATACTTATAATTCTATAAAAATGTCGACATGTCTTGTAACATCGCAAAAATTATGTGAAATACACTATCACAGAATTTCACAAAAAAATTCAGAATATACGTCAGTTATTGAGATAAACGACGCGCATACAATACGCAATGGTAAACTTGCAATTAAAGCATGTACCAGAGGCGTTTGTTCTTATAAAAGAACTGACGCCAAAGTGGGAGTAGTACATTGGGTGTCGGTTGCCATGTGGAAACCGATGCCCATTTTCTTTTTTTTAATCCCCATGTCTGCCTCGCAAACCAGACGAAGATGAACGAGTTCTACGCGCAAGACCTCCATCCAAAATTGCAACCAGAATTCACTCCTAAAATCAACTTCGAAGACAGATTTCAGCCTTGAATCACATTTCAAAATTTACTTCTCATATTTCAACCCCTAAATCCCTAGATCAACATTTAAGACCACCATCCGAGCTGTGGTGGTAACGAGACTGTGGTTGGCGAAGTGCATTTAGGCTCCATTTCTTGGTATATATCACATAGCATTTCCATCTTCACTTTAATTTTTGCATAATCTCATAGCAATTTAAATTTTGGTGCATCTTTAGGTGGAACGCGGAGGGCGACGGGCGGCGGCGAACTTCATTGTATATTTTTTCTCCACATCTACAAAGGTAATTTCTTGTCCATTACTTGGTTACTGAAAAGATATTTATTTTGGATTTAGAAATTATGATTTTTAGGGTTTTTTGTGAAATTTGGTAAAGATTGGTATATATGTATACATTGTTAAATATATTTTTTGTTATATCTGATTTTTTGTTAATTTGGTAAATTATGATTTTTTGTTATACATTTTAATGAGAAAATTGGATGATCTTGTGTGAAGAGATATTTATTTTGGATTTAGAAATTATGATTTTTAGGGTTTTTTTGTGAAATTTGGTAAAGATTGGTATATATATTCATGTATACATTGTTAAATATATTTTTTGTTATATATGTTTTGTTGTTAATTTGGTAAATTATGATTTTTTGTTAAATATATTTTTTGTTATACACTGTAATGAGAAAATTGGTTTTATTGTGTGAAGATATATTTTTTTTGGATATAGAATTTATGTTTTTTAGGGTTTTTGTTAAATTTGGTAAAGATGCGTCTATATGTATACATTGTTAAATATATTTTTTTGTTATATATGATATTTTGTTAATTTGTTAAATTATGATTTTTTGTTAAATATATTTTTTGTTATGTATTGTTATATATGTACATATGTATATATTTTTGTTAAATATATATATATATATGTATACATTGTTATGAGTATATATGATTTAGGTAGATATTTATGAAATTTGAGATTGGAGACTTATGGAAAGATATTTATACATAGATTAATATTAATGTTATGAGAATGAATATATAATTAACAAGTATTGTTGGTCAAATAAATTACGAAAATCAAATAACGTATCATTGTATTCGATAAATGAGAAAAAAATAACCCACTAAATAGAAGTAATTCATTTTTTGAATATCTTAACATAGGTCATGAGATATATATGGATCAGAGTTGGATATATAGGAGATGTACCACACTACAATATTTGAAAGGGGTTGAAGAATTTATAAAATTTGCTGAGGATAATAGAAAAAGGAAACGGGAAGAATTGATAGTATGCCCATGCCGCGATTGTAAAAATCTGCAAAAGTATTGTAGTTATATGGAAGTGAAGCACTATTTGATTAATCATGGTTTTAACGAAGGTTATACGCAGTGGTTTTGGTATAGTGATGATTTACTTACTAGGACGAGCACTGGTGACAATGACGGTGCTCAAGAATAGAACATGGTAAACAATAGCAATGAGATTAATGTGGCTAGAGAAGATAACGATGATGTACAGAATGACCGGATTTATGAAATGTTGCGTGATATACAAGATGATTTCACTGAGGCTATGCACATTTTTGACGGTTTGTTCCTTGATTCCGAGAAGCCTTTGTTTATGGGATGTAATAAGTTTACAAAGTTATCTGCCGTGTTTAAATTATATAATTTGAAAGCAAAGAATGGGTGGTGTGACGGAAGTTTTACAGAGTTATTGGAACTTCTAAAAGACATGCTTCCCAAGGATAATGAGCTTCCTAGTTCGACCTACGGGGCAAAGAAATTGTTGTGCCCGTTCAATATGGAGATTGAGCGGATATACACATGTCCAAAAAATTGTGTGCATGAGTACAAGGACTTGCATGTATGCCCAAAGTGTGGGGCATCACAGTATAAGACAAAGGACAGCCACGATAAATGTGCGGATAAGAAAGGCCCTGCGGCAAAGGTATTATGGTATATGCCGGTAATACCTAGATTCAAACGCTTGTTTGCGAATGCCAAGGATGCAAAGAAACTGCAGTGGCATGCTGATGGGAGGAAAGACAACGGAAAACTCAGACACCCAGCCGATTCTCCCTAGTGGCGTAGATAGGAATCTTAGGCTTGGACTATGTACAGATGGAATGAACTTGCACAGTAATATGAGTAGTAAACATATCACTTGGCCGGTTCTACTGGTGCATTACAATCTTCCGCCTTTGTTGTGTATGAAGCAGAAGTACATAATGTTTTCGTTGTTGATTTCGGGCCCTAAACAGCTAGGAAATGACATAGATATCTACCTCACGCCACTCATTGACGATTTGAGGTTGTTGTGGAACAAAGGTGTGTTGGTGTTCGATGTGTACAGTCAAGTTCATTTCACACCACGTGCTCTGATTTTTTGCACCATAAATGACTTTCCAGCATACAGTAACTTGTCAGGTTATACGACCAAATGCGCCAAAGCTTGTCCCGTTTGCGAAGATGAGACGATTGATCTTTAGTTGAATAACTATAAGAAAAATGTGTTCATGAGTCATCGGATCTTTATCCCACCTGACCACCCGTATCGAAAGAAGAATATTCTAGAGCCAACCATGGGAGGCCAGTGGAAGCCGCAATGCCGTATTATGGTATAATTGAAGAAATTTGGGAACTTGATTACAAAGTTCTCAAGGTTCCTCTTTTTCGCTGTAAGTGGGTTGAAAACCATCGGGGTGTTCGAGTTGACGAATTAGGTTTCAATCTGGTAGACTTTGGTCGGCTAGGCTATCAGGATGACCCTTTCGCACTCGCATCACAAGTTAAGTAAGTGTTCTGCATTGTTGATCCTATTGAGCCTAGGTGGTCAGTCGTCCTTCAAGGCAAAAGACATATAGTTGGCATAGATGATGTGGTTGACGAAGATGAGTGATCAATTTGATGAAACTCCCCCCTTCTGTGTTGGTTTACAACATAGTCCTACAGCGGATGATAATATATAGACAAATTACATGCGTTCGGATCATGGAGAAGGCCTATGGATTGACCATCACTTGTAATAGCATCATCGTGTAAGATCATTTGAATTCTCCCTTATAAATGCATATCCAATTCTCTTGTTTGTGCTAATATATAGTTATTACTTTTAGTTTGTATCTTATTATTTACATGCACTACTGTGTTGGAATACATTAGTTAGACTAATTTACTTGTGTTTGTCTTTGTATCCAGGTAGAGATGTAGTGAGCGCTCTTGATGGCCGACACTTCAGGTGTAATAGATAAAAAGAAGCGGACAAGAGGGCCAACAACTTGCAAGAAATTGAAGAAGAAGCAGGATATTGTGGTTGAATTTGACGAGCAAGAAAGGCCTATTGGGCAATTTGCTAAAGATTTAGGCAATTACATGGGGAGTGTGGTCCGAATTCATGTCCATATAAACTATCCTAATTGGCATATAGTTGAACAACCTCTTCAAGATCTTGTGTGGGAAGACATCAAGGTACTTTTACAAGTTTACATGGTTCAATTTGAATTTATCATATACAAATTAGATTTCGCATAACTTGATTTTTTTTATATTACAGAAAAGATTCAACCTCAAGGATTACAGATTGAAGGAGCCTGCATTGAGAGAAGTTAGGAAGAGGTTGCGAGACTTCAAGAATAAATTGGTGTGAAAATACATCAAAAAGAAGCACAAGACGTATGAAACTCCTTGCGAGCTTTATGATTTCATTACGCCTGCTATCTGGGAGAAGTTCAAGAAGGATTATGAAACTGAGGAGTTCAAAGTATGATCAAAACTAATTTTATATTATTTTCCAACCACTGTTTGTAAAACTAAGACAGTTGTTAAATTCACTTTCAAGAGAAAAGTGAGAAAGCGAAGCAGTGTCAAGCGTTGAATGTGCATGCTCACCATTTAGGCTCAACTGGTTATGCCCATAGAAGGGCTGAGTGGGCTGTTGCAGACCTCCTGTCTTCCTTCTCCTCATGTGGGTCAGTTGCACGACCTTTCAGATCGATGATCGAATTCTAGACTGGGCTGGGCAAGAACCGTCAAGCTTCCAGATGGGACTTATTACATACCGAACGAGAAAACGATGGAGGTGTATGAGAAAATTGTAGGTATACATTAATGAGGTATTTTTACTTTCCTAAAATACTTGCTCCTTACTCAAATGACTTAAATTTCCAAATAGAAAGGCTTGCACGAGGGCGTCAGCTAAGGGAGTTTTACCCCACAGAGACACCGGGATACTAACGGCAGCACTTGGCACGAAGGAGCACTCTAGTTGGGTGAGGAGCTATGGTGGATATGTCACTCTGAGGGACGTATATGGACGACCAGACGAGCCTAGGAAAAGGTAAAGTGGGGTCGTGTCGCTAGATGATCTTAGAAAGGTGATCACATCGGAGGTAAAGGCCAACATCGCTGAGCGGGTGAGGAAAGAAACAATGGCACATATGCAGGCTCAATTCGATCTGATGCAGTCGCAGATGGCCTCTGCCTACCAGCACTTGGGAATGGAAATATGTAGCGACCGAGAATTTTTCTACCTAAAAATTTTTATTTTAATCCACGTGTCGCTATGACGTGCCCAAATAGAGTTGAATAGTCATACTTCGATGACGCGCCCGTTTAAGCCAAATCAAATAATATTACTGGAATGAAAAAATTGTAATTTAACAAAAAAAAAAAAACTAAATTCAACTCCAATGATTCAAATTTATCGAATTAATTCCAATGACCAAGTCAAACTTCATAAACATCAATTGAGCCGTCAAGATTATACAATAAGCTTTGCAATTTTTAAATATTTCTATTAAGCCAAAACTTCCTAAACACCTACATTTTAGTCCCAATTCATTTCCCTGTACACTTTATATAATACCCCAACCCTCCATTTCACTCATTTGAACAAAGATAAAAGAAATCAGGCAACTCTCTCTCCTCTATGTTACTGCTACTCCTTCTCCTTCTCTATTCTCACAACATCCAAGAAGCTAATCAAGAACTTCCAACATTCTTCAACTCAAGACAAGGAAAATCAAGTGCAAAGAACTCTTTCCATTATTCCTATTTTTGCACTAAAAATCACTAGTCACCACACTATGTTCATACTAATAACCATACTAAATGAATACTGCTCATTCAAAAAAAAAAATCAAAACACTTCACTAACACTTCATATATATACATTATTCACTTTCCTTTACAAATATCTATTAACATCAAAAACAAAGAATTTAATTTGAAAAATCGCAGTGCTCGGTTGAACAAGCAAAACCAAATTTTAGGTCATCCTCATTCCTTCACCAAACACTACAAAATTGGTGTCTATAGCTTCCTCTCGCCAAAGGAATACATATATATAAATATTTTGACCGGAAAACCACCACACTCGCCGGAAAAGCTCAAAAACCGTCCCACAATTTTGCCAAAAACTACCATATTATCTTTAAAAACTTACCTCTATGCGAAGAGCTCGTCGAGGACTATCTTTTCCACCTATTCCTTCTTCGTTTTGTCGAAGTTTTGGCCGATTTTCTTTGAGTTGGAGCTTGCAATGGCCAAACACCCCATCTCCTGAACGTCTCTCTGCTTCTTCTCATGGATATTGTCTACAAGATCTTAGATCTAAAATTTTACACAATGGTTATTTCACTTTGGTCTCTAAAAGTTCTAAAGACATATAAATAAGCCCTAAACTAATGGTCAGCTATAGTCTTGACCCCAAAATTTTCTAAGACAATTAAGTTGACCCTAAATTTGTTATTTGAATCAAAATGGGTTCCCAAACATTTTAAATAATTAATTTTGACCCCTAGACTTTCAAGTTTTGCATAGTTGGTCCCTAAACTTTTAATTCTAAATCACATAAGTCCTTAAACTTTTAATTCAATTTAAATTAACCCCCAATCTATTCAAATAATTAATTTTGAAGTCTTCTAACTTTTATAAATATCTAACTTAGTCCTTAAAAATATTAATTATACCATAAAACATTAAATTATGAATTCTAATCCTAATTAATTTCCTTTATTGGCTATACGGAGTGCTTGGATAGTTGAGAAACTTCTTTTTCAAGAATTTAGAGCTCGACTCAAAACATCACAAGGTAGACTCCTTATTTGAAAACTGTATTTTCTTAAACGTGCGTACTTATTTGATTCATATTATAATGATATGCATGATTAATGTGAATTTGATGTTATTACCTATTAAAAGGCATAAGTGTTATATGGACCTATTAAAAAGTCTCGCCTATTAAGAGTCACTTTATGATGTTGGCCTATTAAAAGGCTTATGAGTTTCATGCTTATAAAAAGCATGTTAGTTTGCATGGTTGTGTGTATTATTGTGATACGAGTATGAATGGTGCGCGGAGTCTACTGAGTATTTTAAAATACTCATTCTTTCCAATTTAACAAATTTCAGGTTTCGAAGCCGGTGGTGGAATGACGAACGGTGGCCACAATTAAATTATGTTTTGAAAAGTTAATCTTTTGGAAATTGTCTATCAATCATGGAGAAAACATTTGAGATCTTCACTTATTTTGTTACAATCGTCAAAGATTGATATTCTATGGTTATATTCTGCACTCGTTAAAAACTTACTTCATTGAATTTTGTCTTTTTTCGCATTTTATTATTTTAAAAAGTTAACAAGAATAGTCCAACTAGCGACCCAGGTACTTTTCAAATTCGGGGCGTTACAAAATACCTCTGCAATTTCGTGCCATGGAAATACCTATTGCGGCGAGTCCTTCCGGAAGACCACTGACTTGTAGTAGCTGTCACTCGGTTGATCCCCAGCCACAGCTTGACATTGGGGTATACGTAGTATTGGGTACAGATATTGTTTGATGCATTGACTTCTTCTCACTTCTTACAGTTAACGTTATTTTGTTCATTTGTGTATTGAATATTCGAAGAAGTCCACCAGGTGTCATCTCGCCCTTGTTTGCGACGGCGAGACTAAAATTGTGGGCCAGGGGATGGTTCGCCCATTCAACCTTACGATGGTGGTGCACGGTCAAAAGCTACTGACATATTATTACAAAGTCTCCGTTGATTTTGTACATGACGATGCCTTGAATTATTCACTCCCAATGCCAAATTCATATGGTCAATAGTTAGTGGATGTAGCTAAAGGAGGTTTCCCACAGTGGCCCGCACATTTAGTGAAGTTAGACGGGGTAATTAATTGAATTTACACAAAAAAGAATTGGATTTTGTGTTACACATATTTTGATGGCAAACAAATTATCACTGCAGGAACAGGTACCAGAGCAGGCGGCATCTACAGGAAAAGGCAAACAGCCCACCAGTATTGAAGTTTCTTCGGCGCGCCTAATCTTGTCGACGAAGCAACAAAGGTTACCTAGAGTCGCCATCTCAAAAGGTTGCACTCTCTGACTGTTAGACTCCCCCTTTCTATGGACTTTGTGGACGTGCCAATAGTTGAAGAAGTGTTTCACTACCCAATTAAGATGGTGAATGATATATATGTTTCTGTCGACGATATTACCGACCTCCTCAGCATGCAATGGTTGAACGTACCTATTTTACAAGTTTGCAAATTGTAAGACTTCCTCCCTCACAATTAAGCATGTCGTATAATTTTTATTTTGACATTTCACGGTTGGCATAATGTATTTCAGGTGCCTACATCATCTGTGCAACGTAAACGGGATTGAAAACATCGGGTTTCTTTGTCCAGCTCTGATCGGGGCTATTAATTTTCGAGCTAATGGAGAGGCGATTTATACTTACATGGTCAGCGCGCTTTCACAAATGATGGACAAGAAGTACATTCCAGTGCCATATCATCAGGGGAACCGACTATACTATTCATTTTTTTTCTTTGTCTTAATTTGAATTATTTGTGGCTAACATGTGTAAACTTACATTCTTGTAAAACATTCTAGAAACCATTGGATGCTGCTTGTGATGTGCCTTAAACGTAATACGGTGTACTTCTTGGACTCTATAGAGGATAAGAAGCACACATTGGATATCAAGGCGGAATTGTCCACGTAAGTAATTATGACTGATGTTGACATAATTGTTTTTTGTGTAAGTTTGAGTTTATTTAACTTATATACACACTATAAATTTAGGGTACTTAGAGTGTTGTACACGTCAGGGAAAATACTAAACAAAAATCTCATAGGGAAGTCAATTGTGGTATATAAATTATCCTCTGAATGCAACAATAACTATTGAAGTTTAATATTTTATCTTTTTAATTACTAATATTTATTTTCCACTCGTTCAAACTATTAGCACCCTCAACAACCGGGATCTAATGAGTGTGTCTATTGTGTGATGAAAAACATATTCGAGATAGTCACACTTTATTCTAATACTGAAGACTATCTTGATACGGTATAAATATTTATCGCAAATCAAGAATTTTTTAATTATTCATTTATATATATACATATTTTATTAACAAAGTAATTCCTGTTCTTTTTGTTTGTTGTAGGTTTATCAATATGAGCCATATATTCAAGCTAATATAGATGAGATCTGGAAAATGTAGGCTAAGTACTTTGTCAACAATTGTATGTGATTTTTAGTCTTATCTATTTTGAAATATTATTTACTTATGGATTATAGATCGTGATGCAAACATGTACATTTTAATAGTTAGTGTACCTTATTTCAATGGTTAATTAATGACATAATGGTTTTGCTCAATTTTTAGATTACATTATTGCTAATGTTATTTGAATTAGTTATTAATTGTAATTAGATTTATGTTAAGATATGTCAATGATTGGAGTAGTGAAATAATATAACAGTTATTGATGTTTGGGCTACTTAGATCTATATTCAGTATTGGTAGTTTGATTTTAACTAATGGTTAATTTGCGTTCGTTTATAATGCATATTTATGGAGTAGTAGTTATTGATTGTTCTTTCACTTATATTAAATTGGTTATGATAATTGTGTTAAAGTATATGAAAATAGCTAGTATTGCTGGTGCTAGAAATTTTTATTAGTTGTGAATTGGGTGTATTTCTTGTTCTAGCTTCGCAGGATGGCTATATACAGAATTTTCTGGCGCTTATAAAAAAAAATCAAACGGCGTCGGTTGTTATAAAATAATAATAATATAGGAGTCGGTTATTTGTCAGAAACCGACGCCTAAAGGAGATAATCGGCGTCGGTTGTTCAACACAACCGACGCCAATTTGTGACTTTAGGCATCGGTCGTTGACCGACGCCTCTAACCTTAGAATGAGATTCTCCTACATAGGCGTTTACGTCACAACTGACGCGTTTTCGTCGTTGCAACCAACGCCTATTATGCTTTTTTGTAGTAGTGATACTATTTAAATTTTAGAGCGTCACACATTGCCACATCCATTATCCCCCAAAAGTGAACATATAGCGCGAAGAACTGCAAGGTAGTGAAACTCAAAATCGGACTGTAGACTTGAGACCAACGGAAGACAATATGATTCCATGAGGCCCATATTGAAGCCGTGATCTTTGATAATCTGTAATCCAACTCGAAGTGCCATGGCCTCCACTGCTATTATTTCCGGAGAGCCTAGGAATTTATGTTCCTCGACCCATATCATTGTGCCTCTCTCAGCTCGAACCATTGCTCCTACATAATAGAATTCCATCCCCTCTTTAATTGATGCATCAACATTTCATTTGAAGGTCCCCGTATTAAATTATCTATTATTTTAGGGAAAAATATAAGGACAGGGATTTAGAATTGTAAATTCAAAAATTGGTGCCATTATTATTATTAAGATTATCACAAAAATCAGACTTTTTCCTTCAATTATTTAACATCTACAAATTATAATTATATACAATTTTCAAATACAAACAACAAGATTTGACTTGGTATTTGCAAAATTTTCACATCCGCCCCACACACACGAACACTAAGCTAGCATATCACCGGTGCAATAAACAGCCCTCTTTTTTTTTTCTTTTGAAGAAAAATAATTAATTCTCATTCATAATAGTAGTGTCCCTTACATCATTAGCAAGAACACTCTTAAGCCAATCTGTGGTTTCTCTAAACAAAGAAGAACAAGATGTAGTGATAGCTCTCCGAGCTAACGTATAAGCCGTCATATTTCCTTGTCTCTTTTTTTAATAATTACTGTAATAGTGTAATAAAACAAAACAATATACGAATCACCATGGGTAAAAAGTATAAGTTTTAATTAATGAATATTGTGTTCACATATTTACAAATTTAAAAAACGTCCTTATATACAACATTTTTCATTTTATTAGTTGGTTTTCTATTTTTATCACATATAATTATTTCCAGTCCGACGATTGGTTACTCGAGTCGAGATACTGTTACGTAGAATTGGTCATGACTGAGTACTTCTTTCTTAAGAAACAAATCAATGTGAGAAAATGATTCACTTTGACTCTTGTTAATTGTCATAGCATACAACACAACATGCAAACCACATTTTTGTCCGCCTTGGTAGGGAATATGAATTTCCTAGCTACTCTAACCTTGACAATCCAATTTGACCACGTCTTGTTCAAAATTTTCCGAATTGTAATAGCCATTTTCACTCGAGAAGCCATGATAAATTAGAATAAATTTTCATACAAGTAAATCGGATATGTTTTTTGCAGAAGCGGATTTTAGCAAATTTGATGTAATTTACTAATTTATATATTTAAGTTATATTCTATCGAAAATTTTTAACAACTTTCTGGAAGTTTTCTTAAACAACGTCCCACCCACATGGCACGAATCATGTGTATTTTAAACTCAAGGTATGCGTATTTTAAATCCACATGGCATATATTCATACATGCTACAAGAGGGAGAAGTTTTTAATGGAGAGTTCTTAAAAGTGACTCTTTGTTTTACAAGTAATAAGGACATGCGATCCACGTCTACATGAAACAATGTACAATAAAGAGTAAACTTTTGCTGTTTTTTTAAGTTTGAAATGGTGATTTAGTTTAAACATGGACATTGAATTTTTATGCAAGAAAAGAACCCCTAAAAATTTTAGAATTATAACGTAACAAATAAATCACATATTCTATGGTGTCCAATGGACACCATTTTATGGAGTCCATTATATAGTCCATTGGACACATTTGAATTGAAAGTCCAAAATAACCTTAATTAATAACTAAAATTTATATAAAATATATACAATTATTATATATTTATTTATATTATTTATATTATAGTAATAAATAATACAAGAATTCCAAAAGCCAAAAGTCTTTTCATTTTCAGTTTAACTACTCTTTGCATTCTTAAAATGTGAATTTGCATTATTTATTAGATATTTTGTTGAGGGATGAATACATATCATATTGACTAATATCTTAGATTTAAACCCATATAATATATATATATATATATATATATAATCTTCTATGGATTCCGAGGTAAATTATAACTTTATTCTTATGAAAATTATGGTGCAAACTTTATCTAAATAACCCATCAATTTTGATGTTCTAGGTGTTGATTTTAAATGTCATGTCATAGCTCATAAACCTAATCATATTTAAATTTTTGATTTTTTTACTAATTGTGAATTTCTATTCAGATTTGACAACAATATCTCTTTGTAGAAATAATCAATGTATCTCAATGTTATCTATTTAGTACTCCTTTTATGGTGTCTATTGGACACCATAGAATATGTGCCCTTTTAATATAGGGAAAATATATTCACACTACTATTTTTACTAAATGCACCACATTTTTATTATATTGAAAATTCTTAATTTTATTCTTCATGACATTATGCTCCTTATTATCTTTTGTTTCGTTATTTTGCATGATTATTCATTAAATATATCTTCTTGTTTTAATGATAACTTTCATTCAACAAATATTGATAATTATATAGTTTAAAATCATGAAAAAAACTTATTGTTTTACTTCATATTTTTCACTATTTTACTTTATTTAAAATATTTAGTGTTTCTTTTAATGGAAATTTTACAAGATAAATATCACTGTACATAAGATGTAATAAATATTAAAACATTATATATAAAACTATGACGTAAAAAAGTTAGTGACCTAAATATGAAAATTTGTGAAGTTAAAAGATCTTAAATGCAATTGATGTATGGTGTAGTTAATAAAATTTGTGGTGTGAATATAGCACCTTTTAATATAGGGTGATTATATTGACACAACATCTTTTACTAATCACACCACATTTTAATTATACTCATATGTTATATTTTTAATTCTTTACACTTCAATGATTAACTTATTTTTGTCATATTTTTTATTTTTAACATGTTATTATCATAAAATCTTGTGTCAACCCATATCTTGATTCCAAAAATCTCATTGCGAGAATTGCTTAAAATTTTTAAATAAACAAAAATGTAATTATACACAACTATGTATTTTAATATGATATTAAGCTACACAAATCAAATATTTTAAATGTATTTGATCATTAAGAATATGAGAGAATAATTAAATCAAAAGTTCGAGAAAAAAATGTAGTAGAAACTCTTAGGGGGCTTAAACACTATAAGAAGAAAAGATTAGAGATGTTCAAATTAATAAAAATATGATTTGTTTAACAAAAAGAGTAGTATAGATATAATTACCCTTCAATATACTGTAGATGGATAGACAAAGTGCACGGTCAAGAGGAAATGGTAAGTGGGTGGTTTCTCAATATTTTTTCTATGAAGATTTAATATTATTAAATAATATATATTTAAACAAAAATTAGATATGAGGAAAGGGAAAATTCTAAAGTCCATAAAAATATTATTTAATAATATTATTAAAAATATTATTTAATAATATTATTTAATATTATTAAATAATATATATTTAAACAAAAATTATTAAAAATATTATCAAATATTATATATTTAAACAAAAATTAGATATGAGGAAAGGGAAAATTCTAAAGTCCATAAATATATAAAACGCTGAAAACAAACATGGTACGTAGTAAGAATAATAAACATTATTTTTGAACTTGAAGATCAAATCAAGAATAAATAATTAACAAACAAAAAAAAAAGTGGTTACTTAAAAAATTAAAAAACAGTTACTTAAAAAAGAATTAGAAGTTTTTGCATACATGGTGGAGGAATGTTCACCTGCGAGACATCACGCAGGAGGTGAACATTTTGGTACATGGTGGGAAGGTTGTACAAACATGGATCCTATTAAATTTCTTTCAAAAAAAAAAAATACTAATAATAATAATAATAAAATAATAATAATAATAAATATAATAATAATTAAAAAAAGAAATTACTATATGTCATAATTAGATATATGAATGGTAGGAATTTAAATAGATTTCTTCAAACTTAGATGAAAATTACACTACAACAGATTGTTTGAAATATTGGATCAAAATAAATAAAATAACACTGCAATAAATAAAAATATGTTAGATATCCATGTATTTAATTTAATCAGTTCCATAGTCCATGCATATATTTCATATGTAAACTATTGAGATAGTTGAATATTTTAAGTAACAAGTTAATGTGTCAAATATAAATACGTATCTTAGATAACATAAGATATTCTAAAGTAACTTTATATTACGTAAAATATAGTTAGTAGATATCTCAAGATTTTATAATTACAAAAATCTACTCTCTTTTTCCCTTTTTCTTTTATTATTATTTTGTATTACAAGTGAATTGTAAGATAGGGGAATCGTAATTCATTAAGAAGTCCACTTGAATGTTGTTAAACTACTGAGCCTTAATTTGAATACAAAAATAAGATTTAATGATCACTTAACATTTAAAATTTTAAAAGTAACGTCTAACAAACATTAACATTGACTATCTTTAAGAAAAAAAATTATAAATTAATTTATTGATACCCAATTCAATTCAACTTATATATTTTGTTTAATGAATCCAATCTGGTCCCGGTGCTAATCAGAACGAAAAAGGCTTCTTTATAAAACTACCTTCAAAGCAAAATGGGTTTTGAAATTTACGTCCAAAATATTTGTTCTGGAAAACAACGTATTTTTACAGTGAAAATTGGGACAACATGTAGTGTGAATGGGCCATGCTATTTTTTCATCTTTCTTCAAGGATTTCTCGATAATGTTTTTTTCTTCTTTCTCTTTTCTTATTTTTTTTTTCTTTTTGAGTGCATTGGAAATGCCTTTTGCTTTTATGTGTGAATTTTTAGTAATTAATTGTGATCTTTTCTACACATAACTTTTTAGTTTTTTCAAATGTAATTTTTAAATTAAATATGATTTTATAATAATTAAATTGCAATAAAAGCGTCACTTTAAACTAATTGAATATTCAATATCTAACGTTATAATTAAAAAGACATGTGATTTTTCAATTAAATATTAACTTTATATATATATGCGTGTGCGTATGTGTGTGTGTGTAATTTTTAAATTACATGTTTCTTTTTCAAATGACCTATAAATGTGACTTTTTAACTTTTACATGTAATTTTTTTTAAAATAAAAGACACATATTTAAAAAGTCACCTAATGATTAAAAAGCCACTGTGACATGTAATTTTTTTAATTAAAAAGTAACATATAATTAAAATCACATATTTACACAAAAATCACATCCCGTGTAACTTTTTATTTAAAAAGTCACATAATAATTATTTGATATTACTTCACATTTACTACATACGTGACTCAGAACAAGAGTATTTCATAGAAAATCATACTTAAAAGTCACAAAAACTGTGACTTTTTTCAAACAAGTACCAAAAAAACGAAAAAAGAAAAACACAAAATAAATTATAATTAAAAATAATAAAAATTGCAATTTTAAAGCAATATAGTGGCTACTGGTCACTTAATCATCATTTATTTTAAATCAAGAGTATCTCATAGACAATTATATTTAAAAGTCACACAAACTATGACTTTTTTCAAACAAGTGAAAAAGGGGGAAAAACACATACCAAATCATAATTAAAAGTAACAAAAATTGTAATTTTAAAGAAATATAGGGTCTACAAATCACTTATTCATCATCTATTTAAAGCAAGAATATCTCATAGATAATCATATTTAAAAGTCATACAAACTGTGACTTTTTTCAAAAAAGTGAAAAAAAAGCACATACTAAATCATAACTACAAGTAATATAGATTACAATTCTAAAGCAATATAGTGTCTACAAGTCTTATTCATTATCTATTGTAAAGCAAGAATATCTCATATACAATCATATTTAAAAGTCACATAAACGGTGACTTTCCTTGAACAAGTGAAAAAAAAAAAAAAGGAAAAACACAAACTAAATCATAATAAAAAGTAATAAAGATTGCAAGTTTAAAGCAATATAGTGTCTACAAGTCACTTATTCATTATCTATTTTAAAATAAGAGCATCTCATAGACAATCTCATTTAAAAGTCACATAAATTGTGACTTTTTTCAAGCAAGGAAAAAAAAAAAGAAAAAAAAAAGAAAAACACATAACAAAACATAATTAGAAGTAATAAAGATTGCAACTTTAAAGCAGTAGAGTGTCTACAAGTCACTTATCCATCATCTATTTTAAAGCAAGAGCGTCTCATAGACAATCATATTTAAAAGTCACACAAACCGTGACTATTTTCAAACAAGTGAAAAAAAAGAAAAAAGAAAAATGCATACTAAATCATAATTAAAAGTAATAAAGATTGCAATTTTAAAGCAGTATAATGTCTATAAGTCACTTATTCATCATCTGTTTTAAAGCAAAAGTATCTCATAGACAATCGTATTTAAAAGTCACACAAACTATAACTTTTTTCAAACAAATGAAAAAAGAAAAAAAGAAAAACACATACTAATTCCTAATTAAAAACAATAAAGATTTCAAACTTAAAACAATATAGTGTCTACAAGTCACTTATTCATCATCTATTTTGAAACCAAATTTAAAAGGCAAACAAACTGTGACTTTTTTCAAACAAGTGAAAATGGGGGAAAAAGAAGAAGAAGAAAAACACATACTAAATCATAATTAAAAATAATAAAAATTGCAATTTTAAAGCAATATAGTGTCTATAATTCACTTATTCGTCATCTATTTTAAAGCAAGAGTATCTCATAGACAATCATATTTAAAAGTCACACAAGTGTGACTTTTTTCAAACAAGTGAAAAAAAATGAAAAATAAAAAGGAAAAACACATACTAAATCATAATTATAAATAATAAAGATTGCAATTTTAAAACAATATAGTGTCTACAAGTCACTTATTCATCATCTATTTTAAAACCAAAGTATCTTATAGACAATCACATTTATTAATCAATAAGAATTAGTAAATCGTGAATTCACTAAAGGTGCATTAACTATGAATTGCAAATAGGTATGCTAAGATTGGGCAGCCTCCCCCACACCTTAAAATTGCATATAAGTCATGTTTAATGTTACTTTTTCATTAAAAAATCACATACATACTAAAATCTTAGATTTTACACAAAACTCAGTTTATGTGTAACTTTTTATTTTAAAAAGTCGTATAATAATTACAAAAATCACATTATGTGTGTAATTTTTCATTTTAAAATCGCATAATGATTACTGCATACACAGCTTAGAGTTGTTTGTAAAAAAATCACATTTTATGTAACTTTTCCAATTAAAAAGTCGCATGCATTTGTCCTACAATTACAAAAATTGCACGCCATATAAATTTTTATTTTAAATAGTCACAAAATGATTTGACTTAGAGTCAATCATAAAAAGTCACATTATATGTAACATTTTCAATTAAAAAGTCATATAGATATTAAAATCCTAAATTTACATAAAAATCACATACTTTGTGACTTTTTGTTGCAAAAAGTTACATAATGATTATAATGGTTCAATAGGAATCCGGTAAAGCTCCCACAATGTCAGAACTTAATATTTAGACTAAAAATAAATTTCCAACCTCATCCATTGCATCTCCACTGACCTCTTGAGATATCCTCTTGTCCCAGAAGACACGGCTTTTCAACGTGGAGAGGTTTACAAGTCAGCTTCATAGACTATTATATGAATCAAATCAAGAAAGAAGTCCCAGTTCCTAGAGGAAATCTAACATGATAAAATAGTGACAAAATGTTGATTAAAATCTTTCCAGCCCATCATTCATAACAAAATTGACAACAAAAGAATTATCATATTGAAATGTAATATAAGAACAATGAACCTTAGAAAACCTCCCCAGGAAGTAAATCTAGCATGCGAATATAGGTTCCTATATGTATATGAATGTGAATGTTTGAAATTGGATTAAATTAACAAGAAAACAAGGCTTTTGCATAAGACATAGCATTGAGTAATTGACAGGAAATTATTCCTTTCTAGATGTAATGTTACCCGGGTGAGGATACCGTTAACATATCCCTTGTTGATAGCTATAGACTAGTAAGAGTGTCCTAAAACGAATACAACAATTTTTGCAATGTCCAAACCATTGTATACCAATAGTATATGGATAAGAATCATAACTATAAATTGTTAAAAGTGTCGTAAAATAGGTAACCTCAACTGGACAATAAACGAAAAGAGATTTTTTTTTGAGTGTAAGATCGAAGTATACTAAATTCTAAATTGAATCCCCCATCATATGCCACAATTAGACTGAAGCCATTGCAAGTGCTTTCTAATTTCTCGTTTTGTAAAGCTATCAAGTCATAAACTGCAACATTCATTCAAGTTGGGAAGGGGGGACGGTTGGAAGGATTGGTATAAAGTTGAACCACAAATTTAAGACATAGTGACTCAACAACATAACTTCTGATTCACATGGGACTCAGAGTCGAGTGTGAACATAAATTCATCCCTTTCGTATTTTAATCTTCTCCACGAATTGGATGCTGAGTACATCGATTATTAGAGTTATAGTTCTATGGGAAGTTCAATATATGTCGTACTAGGTAAACTTAAAGGAGACAACCAGCAGGGGTATAAAATAGTGACAATTTATTCTTGCATCCGAGAAATAAAAAGCTAATTATTAGTATTATAATTCATCAACTTGACTTTATGACTTTATATGTATAGCTAATTCAAATGGAATTCTTCAACACTAAAGGAACTCCCCAAAAATTAGATGTAGAATTTTAAATCCCTGTACAACCTTTGCTGTTAACTTCCCATTTGAAAATTCTAATGTTGTTGAAAATTATAACTGAATTTCCCTTTTTCTCGAAAAAAGCTGAAAATATAAATATTAGCATTACGTGTCAAAATGGAAGAAATCATATTTCATACTAGGTCGTTACATTTGCAATGCCATATGGATGTCTGTTAATGTCTGAAAGCCATATTTCAGACTATTTTACTTAACTTTTAAGCTAAAGGGACCAGAAATTCCATTGAAATTTCTTCGTCCTTAGACAATGAAAGAAAATTGATGTTATGTTCGTGTGAAGACATGGAAATGAAACCAGACGACTCACTTATTACCGTCTGAGTCTTGTCATGTTTTGTTTTCATTCATGTCAGTTCAGCCTCCATTTGTAAACTAAATTCCTTCAAAATAGAAATTAATGGGATGGCAAGTGAATCATCTAGGAGTAGAGACATAATGAGAATCATCAGTTAAATATGTTCATAAAATCGAAGCACCCCCCAAAACCATTTGGACACCACCAAAATCAAATTATTTCGAATAACAGAAACTCTGTGAAAAAAATTGAGATAATAACGTACCCGCTTGATAGAATCGACTTCAAAGTAAAGAATTTCTACAAAAAGGGATCAAAATGGCTGATCCTTCATCCACCACGGAAATCGCCCAAAATCGCTTGAGGGGAATCTCCCAAAATCAGTTGAGGGGAGAGAAATTAGGGATTAGCGTTTGCGGTAGAATGGAGATGAAAATTTACCTTTTTACCCTCCCCTTACTAAACAACCGTATTCTCTATTTTTTTGACGTATTGCATCTTTTCACCGTATTTTTCAAAACTTTTTTAAAAAGTAAGTGTATGGCCTAATTTTCCCAACAAAAAATGGTCCAAGTGTCCAACAAAAGTTTAAGGCGACATACCCAATCATTTTTCTAATAGTTTCTGGAGTTTTCGTTCATTATTCTAAAATCCTATTTTTTCTGTGTTTTCCCCCTGTTGGAGAAAAATTTTTCATAGAACCAACCATTATGGCTTAGCATTATCTGTACAAGATTGAAATTTCAAGGTTAATGTTCAGAAATCATATGAATTTTGAATTTATTACCATCATTTTTAGCCTATAATACTTTATTTCTACTAATGCTTCAGGAATGTAGAACTATAAATTTAGAAGAAGAAAATTATAACGAGCTGAAATCGGATATATAGAAATGAAGGTGATAAAGTATGAAGGAAACGAAAGGTCTCAGGTGTGGGATCATTTTATATAGTAATTTTATGGTATTTTCATCTCATGTGGGTAAAAGAATGCACGTCATGTAGATTTACATGGTGTGTATCCATGCACCCACATAATATGAGATGTGCTATAACGATAACTTGTGAAAGAGTTAGAAAATTATCATCATTTAAATTGTGTATCTTTTTTTGTAGAAGAGGGAGATAGGGGAGGAAAAGGGTAGGTGTGGTTCAAATCCACGACCTCTCTCCTGAAATGTTAGTATATAATTATGCCACTTGTTCGAACCACATTAAATTGTGTATTTAGAAGCAAGAAAGACTATTCCCCTATTCCCCGTTTTCTCTCCAAATGGCAAATTAGGGCTCTTTTCCCACTTCCATGTGGCTTTAGTCTCTTGGCTTTCCTTCTTCACCAAATTCTTCACACACATCATAGATATGCAATTGAAATCAACGTAAGAATGAGACCATGGTTCTAGAGGAGGTACGTAAACTCTGTGAAAAATTATGACTTGATGAAGAGGACAACTCAAGAATACATATATATCTAACAGGGCTTGTGAGGAAGGCAGTGACGTGATGAAACTATCTTTGATTGGTAAGGTCCTCGGATCAAGGCCGGCCAACAAAGAAGCTTTAGAACGAGTACTAAGGAATATATGGCAGACTTCACGACAATTCAAAGTTCAAACAAAACAGGCGACAAACACCTTTCTTTTCCAATTCGGATCACCGAAAGATAAACAGCGTATTGTAACAGGAGGCCCCTGGCTTTTCAATAACCAAATCCTCTCGCTTTGTACACCAATAGGAACGGGAGACTTAATCAATATGGAATTCAATATGGTGGCAATCTGGGTGCATGTTCTCAATCTGCCACTTATTTGTCACATAGAACCGATTTTGAACATGGTTGGATTAGAACTTGTGAAAGTGGAACGTGTTGATTTGGAGTACATCATCCCCATAATCTGAGTCCGTATTGACGTGGAGAAACCTTTACGTAGATATCTAAAAATCTTCTTGGACTCTCATAAAGAAGAATTTCCACTACCTCTGAAATATGAGTGTCTCCCGGATTTTTGTTACCACTATGGCGTCATTGGACACCGGGTCCAAGAATGCATGAAGATGAACGATGAAAATAGAAGAAAAGAACATAAATTTGGAGATTGGCTAAAAGTGACACAGCCAATGAGAAGAAGACAACAAATAGAATATAGAAGATACTATAATTTGAGGAATGATGAAGGCAGCAAGTCTATCATCCCAACGTCAAAGAACACAAGGGATGTTAAGAGACAGAAGATAACAAAGGATGATGCACTGGAACAACGGAAAACAAAGAAGGAGAAAGGAAAACAAATTGACAAAACAATGGAAAAAGAAGGCATTAGAGATAATGAAGAGAACAACAATGAGAACATGGGAACACAACAAATAAAAAGAATGGAAATTGAACAAAAGCCCAATGAATTGAGGGAAGTGGTAATTAGAGAAACTGGGAAAGAGACAGTGGCTAGAAAAAAGGTTAAAGAGAAAGAGACGGATGGGAGAAGAAAACACAAGGTGGGGGAAAGAGATGGAAGAGGAAGTCACCTACAAAGGCATCAAATGGGTGAAAAGAAACTACCGGCATCACTATTTACTCACATTAGATGCAAAGAAAAGAAGAATTGGATCAATGACAAAGGAGAAGGATACAAATGAAATCTCTGACCCAACGGCGAGTCCTGCAATGCAGGACCGCCGTAAATTATAAATCTCCTAGCTTGGAATGTGCAAGGGCTGGGGAACTCTTACACATTATCATTTCTATGGAGACTGGTCCGTAATCTTTCCTCGAGTCTAGTGTTCCTATCAGAAACTTGACTTAACAAAGTTAGGGCAGAAAGTGTTCGAATTGCACTAATTTTCTCATCATGTTTAGTTGTTGAAAGCCGAGGAAGAAGCGAAGGACTTATACTATGGAACAGCTGGGAGGTTACCATCAAATCCTATTCTTTAGGACATATTGATGCATTTATCCGAGTGGGGGAGGCAAATCCACAGAGATTTACAGGCCTATATGGAAATCCCAGATTATCTGAAAGAAAAAACTCTTGGGAACTTATCCAAAGACTTAATGAAAACTCAAATGTGGCGTGGATTTGCTGTGGAATGAAACTCTCCTTTTGAATGAAAGGATCGGGAGTGACACGTGACGACCAACTTCAATGAAAAATTTTCGAAGAGTTTTAGAGGAATGCAATCTCCATGACTTGGGGTTTATTGGTCCCCGGATGACATGGAACAATGGGAGAGAAGGACATAACTACTTACAAGCTCGACTTGATAGGGATGTTTGCAACATCCAATGGCAAAATTGATTCCCAATGGCAAGAGTCGAAAATCTAGCATATGAAAATTCTGATCATCGTCCTATTAAAGTTCAGATTGAGGGGCAGCAAAGTGGCAGAAGGAAAAGGAACAAGAATAGACCATTTCGCTTTGAATCTTACTGACTTGATAAAGAGGAATATAATGTCATTGTTGAAGGATCACTTACTTCAATTTTAACAATAGATTCTGGGAACACATTTCAAACGGTTAAAGGAAAATTGAAAATCTGCTCAAATTGATTGAGGACGTGGAATGAATCACGATTTGGTACGATGCTGCAGAAGATTGCAACACTAACAAAAACTCGAGATGAACTCTTAAAATCAAGAAATGCTGGAGACCGTATGGCTGAAATTAAAGAACTTGAATTTGAAATTCTTGGCTTGCAGTACAGAGAAGCAAGCTATTGGAGGAACCGTGCTTGGACGACATGGCTTAGGGTCAGGGACAAAAATACAAAATCCTTTCATGCTCGTACAACGGAAAGAAAATGGAAAAATGCCATACACAAATTAGAAAAAGATGATGGGCAATGGATTGATGAAGAAGATGAGATTTTCGAACATGTGGAACAATACTATGCAAATTTATTTTGTAGTGACAGACCTTCAGTTGAACAACTTTTGGAAGGAGTGCGAGGGATTCAAAACAGATTATCGGAAGCTGATTCTGAATTCTTGACACAACCATTCACCGAGAGGGACGTGACTAAAGCACTCTTCGATATGTGGCCGTACAAAGCACCCGGAGAGGATGGCTTCCACCCAATTTTTTACCAAACTCACTGGGAGGTACTCAAAAACCATGTCTCTAGTGCTTGTTTACATGTTTTGAATGATGGGTTTTCAGTGCAACCTGTTAACAAAACACATTGTTTTTATCCCCAAAAAAAGCTTCCCCACTTGTATCAAAGATTATAGGCCAATTTCCGTATATACCACCTTTTAAAAAATTGTATCAAAGTGTTTGGCAAACAGGATGAAGCTAGTCCTTTCCACCTTGATTTCAAACCAACAAAGTGTATTCGTGCCGGTACGTCTCATTACAAACAATGCATCGATGGCATTCGAGCTTCTTCACTCCATGAGCAAGAAAAACAATGGAAACAAAGGATTTGTCGTGCTTAAGCTCGACATGAGCAAAGCTTTCGACCTCATTGAGTGGAGTTTTGTTTGAACTGTGCTGGAGAGATTTGGCTTCCCAGCTGAATGGATTCGGAGCGTTTTGGATTGCATCTCCACTCCCGAATATGCATACATCATCAATGGCGAAGTTCAAGGAAGAGTGGCTCCATCTCAAGGACTTAGACAAGGTTGCCCACTTTCACCGTATATTTTCATACTTTGCTCAAAAGTCTTCTCATCCCTCATTAAACTTGAAGAAGAACATGATCAATGAAAAGGCATGACGTGCTCTCGACAAGGACCAAGCATCAGCCATCTATTTTTTGCATACGACTCACTACTTTTCGATAGGGCCATAGCTCAAAAGGCTTGGAAGATCAAGGAAGTCATTGTTGTTTATGGCAAAGCTGATCAAAGAGTGAATTTTGAAAGGAAAATATCAGACAAGAAATTGGTGCATGTCTAGGAGTTAATGTGACCATGCAACTTGATAAATATCTTGGAATGCCATCCATTGTGGGCCAGAGGAAAAGGCAAACTTTTTCAATGATCAAAGAGAAAATATGGAAAAAATAAATAAATAGCTGGAAAAGAAATCTGTTTTCAAATGCAGGACAGGAAATTATGATTAAAAGTGTTTTACAAGACATCCCGACCTACGTTACGAGCCTTTTCCAATTTCGATTGAATTTGTGCAATGAAATCAGATCTTTAATCAATAAATTTTAGTGGAGAAAGTCGAACAATACGAAGAAGACGGCTTGGATTAAATGAAGGGACTTGTGTAAGTCAAAAAAAATAGAGGAATGGGCTTTCGAAACCTACCTATTTTCAACCAAAACCTCCTCGCAAAACAATGTGACGATTTATTCCTAATCCGGAATCTCTTGCTGGACGTATCCTCAAGGAGAAATACTTTCCAAACAGTAGCATACTCGAGGCAACAGACAAACAGGGAGCTCGTAAACAGGGAGCTCCTAAAAGGTTCTCGATGGAGTGTTGGAAACAGAGAAAAGATTAGAATCTCGGAGGATAAATGGCTCCATGACATTAACCTACCAAGAGTGCTAACCCCTCATATGGTAGTGCTGGAAAAAGTAAATGAACTTATCGACGTAACCGGAAGATGGAATTCAGAGATTGTGGAACAGAACTTTTGGCAGATTGATAACAATCGTATTCTTTCAACTCCCCTGGGTGAAGGAGAATCTGAAGACTACCTTGTTTGGAGTCACATAGCCCATGACGAGTACTCGATTACAAGCGGATATCATTTGATGCTTAACTCTTCTGAATCACTTGATGAGCAGATTAGTCCAGAAGGAAAAGAATGGTGGAAAAGGATTTGGAAGTTGAATTTACCACCAAAAGTCAGGCACTTCACTTCGAGATTTGCACGAAATATTATTCCTTCAAATGAGAATCTTAGGCACCTCCATATCATGACATCTTCTTCATGCCCCCACTACAATAGCTAGGAATCTGAAATCTACACATTCTTCCAATGCGTTTGGGCTAAGAAACTTTGGAAGTTGCTGGGTTTTTGGGAGATAACTAAGCACGCGAGAGCCAACAAAGAAATGTGGGATGCAAAAAGCTTTATTCGATTCCTGCTGGCTGACCACACAGTAGAGGAGATTGAGGTCATTTGCATTGGACTTTGGGGCATTTGGAATGCCCGTAATCAAATGAGAAACAACGAGGGCAGCCAAAATATCAAATATGCAAAGACTCACTCCTACTATGGCTACAATCTTACCAGACAGCCAAGAATGTTGTAACTCAGACAGAAGGTAAACAGGAGAAGCAAGCTGTTAGGTGGGAAAATGCTGGTGGAAGGAACGACTCTTGCACTGACGCGGCTTTTCGAATGGAAGTAGGCTTCATGGGTCTTGGAGGAATTATCAAGAAAGATGATGGAGTCATCTTCAGTGCCTTTGCAAAATGCTAGAAAGGAGTTTTGCCAATTGAGTGTGGGGAAGCCACGGCAATACGAGAAGGCCTGAAATTTGCAAATCGGTAGAATTTCCAACTGTCAAAAGTCGAAAGCGATGCATTGCGTGTGGTGCAATCCCTCATTGATATCCGTCCGTTGGCACCCTCCACGCCCATGGGTCCAACAAGATGTTCAGAATCTTCTTTGCAACAGAAACTGTAGCACTTGTCGCCATATTCCCCATGAGAGGAATAAGGTGGCCTACAGACTTGCTACATTTACTTTATGTCTTTGAATTGTATTCTCTTTTGGACAGACAATATCCCATTTATTATCGCCACCTAGGTTCAGGAGGGGTTGACTGATTGAAATTAATGAAATTAAATTCCCTTTCACAAAAAAAAAAAAAAAAAAGAAGCAAATAAGACTAGTAGTATATCATTGAGTGTTTCAACTATGGGCTATACAAGTTGCTAGAATTCAAATAAAAAAAATAAATAATAATAATATTAATAATAATAATTTCTTGTTAAAGAACCAACATTGTAAATATATATATGTATATATATATATGGTGGTTTTTTGGAAACCACAAGCAATTTCTTGAAATCACGAGGGTTTCTTTCTTCTTTTTTATTTTTATTTTTATTTTTTGGGCAAATACTGGTTCTTTGTAAAAAAAAGGGGGTGGGGGGGGGGAATGATACTTATACTGCATCTCGTACACCCGAGAGATTACCCGAACACGTCAATTGATAAAAATGCCCTTAATCTTGATGGAAATTACGACCCCACCATAGAACCTGTTCCACACCCGAGACTCCCATTCCTGTCTGCAACAAGAACGAACGGAGGAGAAACTCCCACTTCCTATATACAACACGAATGAACAGAGAACCACCGGCGTCATCTCAGGTGATGAAAAGAAATCGGTTAACAAAGAAAATAAGGGCTTTGACTAGGGCGATATCTTCAGTGACGACATGACGCGATTCGAATCCTTCGAATTCTCTGTCTAGTGATTCGTAATTTGCAAATTTACAAAGGAGACCTCGTCTTTTCGTCATTTGGCGCGATTTGAATTGATTTGATGACATGATGCGTTTTGAATCGTAGTTAAGTTGTTATTGTGACTGTGTTTCGTGTTTATTTCTCGTGTTTCTTTATCATTGTATTCAATGGAGTTGTTGCTCATTGCATATGGATTTTGCCTAATTTTTGCTTGCTCTCTGTTCAGGGATTTTGTTACTGTTTTTTATAAAGTTATTGCTCATTGCATATGGGGGTTCGCCTAATTTTTGCTCACTTTTTGTTGTTCTGCTTGAGTATGAATGGTGTATAATGATCTCAAGGTGTATTATGGAGTTAAAGGAGAACCTCTCTGTGCTTGACTTCTTGATAAAGAAGATTGTATTTTTGAGACTAGAAAGCCTGCTCCATTGGAATTTTACATTCTAACTTGTGAAAGAAATTAACGTTTTAAATCAATTAGCTATTACGTTGCGCAGTGTGGATGAATTTGTGGTAAGCTTTGAGACATTTTTTCTTTAATGTGCATAATAATGGCATGTAGTAGTTAATTTTAGTTCACATTGTTTATTGCTAAAGTGAATGCGTGCTATGTAGACTTAGTAATATGGAAATCGATCTATCAAGGCAATTGGTAGCTCTTTATGTTAGAAGTTTTTAGCCACATGGTATCTATTGAGTTTTCTTGCAGCTTCGTTTCTTATTACCCACAACTTCAATTTGGATCAAAATGAAAGAATTTGTTCTATTTTTTTGCTTGAAACTAGGTAGCTCTGCCTTTAGCTTTTTGTCAACCATAAAGTAATCTTTAATACTTGCGTTTGGTACTTGTTGACTCTAAATCTCATTTGGAAGCCATGTGGTGATATCAACTTGCTGTGCTGCTAGCGTTAGAGGTGGGCAAGATGCACACAAATAGGTCACTGAATGTACTGTTAAGCATTTCACCAGATTGTGGCTTGACTTTATTTTAGTGATCGTGATCTAAGTGTACTTTATCTAGAATAGAATTCTTGGTTTTAGAATGTGTTGCCTGGGAAAAATATGCATATTACGAATAATTCTGAATCTTGTGTTGGTGGTGATGTTAGTATTGGACTTGGGATTTGAAGTTATAATCCATTTGTTTATGAATTCTGAATTTTGTTATGAATTATAAATTTGTTAATCCATTTGTTTATGAATTCTGAATTCGTTAATTGGGGATTTGAATTGTGTATGTCTATGAATCTAGCATGAATTGTGAACTTGAAAACTTGACATGAGTTTGATTCAATGTAGTCGATTTTTTAGCTTAGACAGTTTCACGTAATCTATTTGATAAGTATATTTAAATGATTCATGGACTAACAATATTTAATATTGAATACTTCAAGGCTTCAAAAAGTTGCAGAAGAATTATGAAGTTTGCCATGAGAACAAAGGCGGTATGTTCTTTTAACTGTAACGAGAGAATTATGTCTACTTGAAGTTGGAGCGAGCTGCAAATGAAAATCTCCCTGAATTAATTGTGGGCAAGATGCACAGAAATATGTTCATCCAGTACTGCTAGTGTTAGGCAAGATGCAAACAAATATGTTCATCAATTAGTTGATCTATGTGATTGCATTGAAATTGCCGAAGGTGGGAAGATTACGTTGAAAATGACAATTCACTATGGCAAAGTCAAGCTCATATTTGAGACAACGATAACTAGCAAAATTTTGGTCTTTTCTAATTTTTTTCTATGAACTTTGATATTGTACTTTTTCATGTCATTGGTAAACATGCTGTACTTTTATTTTGTTTTTAGTTAGGTGAAATACTTTTTCAGTTGTTGTTTTGTTCATTCTTCAAATTAGAAGACTTCTTTTTTTCCTTCTTGATTATGAGCAGCAACATTTTCTCTAACTTTTCAAGGCATATTATGAAATAAAATAGATTGACATTGATTTGATGACATGAAGATAATAGCACAAAGCATATCCCAGGTTTGCAACAAAATCCTTTGTTAGTCAAGTAGCAAATCCTTTCTCCGGGATAACAAAGGTAACGATGATAATGGTCAAAGACACGAACAAGATACCCCATGCAATTTCAAAATGGATTAAAACGCAGCCAGATAAGCTGAAATTTTTTCTAAGAAAAATGCCTTACAAGTTAGGTTACACGTGCTTGTATAAGTTAATGTTACATACCCAAAATTGAATTCTAGTACATGTTTACAAAATGCATGAAATCCGTAGAAATAAAACAAGACCCAGTTGAGCTCATGAATTACAAGTTAAATGAAATACATCATAGCTATGCCCCTAAAATTCTTGTTGGCCTGAGACAATCTCTGGCGCATTCTAAATCAGGTGCAATGTTGGTTCATCATGCAATAATTGAACCAAGCCATGTTTGAAGATGAACAAATGCCTGCAATTAAAACATTAACAGTCTCAATGAGTTCAAAAGGAGATTTCCACAAGCTTATATTCAGAAGACAAAGAAGGAATCAAGCAAGAACAATGTTACAATAATTAAGTGTAAGTGTATTAACCCAACGGCTTTACTTTAATCATTGAAATAATGATACAAATTTCTCCATTAAATTGAGCAGGGATTAAACATAGACATAAACAATGAGGGAAAAAAAAGAGAATTTGACACCACTGAAATGGCAAGGCTTTCTCCTGGTAACCAAAGAATAAATATAGAGTCAAATTTTCAAGATAAAATGACTTCAAACACGAGTACCTAAAGATGAGATAGAGGCGAGGTGGTAGAAATCATCCATAATACCCCGTAACTATATGCCCAGACCACCACATAACAATAATTTAATAAACAAACACTACAAGAGCTTTGTCTTCTATTATTAATTAATACTACATATCATATATACACTCTTGGAGAACCTCCAACGAAAATTTCATAGAAAATCAGCTACAATGATGATAAAGAGCAATAATCAAGCCTTAAACCAGCATGTAATTTCACCATATTTTATCAATAATCTTTGTATACAAAATAAAACTACATAATTGCTATTCTCTTAACTCATTATGAATATAAATAAAATGATAACACATATCATGTGATAACCACTAAGACGCAAAAGCTACATTGTATAAAATAATAATAATAATAATAATTTTAAAAAAAGGGAGAGAGAGAGAGGATGCAAAAGCTACAGATATATATTTACCAACAGAAATATGAATGAGAAGTGACAATTGGTACACGAGATTAAAACAATATGAAATCAACTCAAATTTTCTTTTGCTAACAAAATGATTTAAATTGTGGCATCCATGAGAGCACCAATAATCCTGGCAATCTAAGCAAAGGGCATTCCATATATATATTATATATCAACGATCTGCACTTATCTATGAATGTAAAAGCTACCTAAATGAAATTATTCCATTTAGATCAATTAATCGTGTCTATTATCTACTATGAAAGGGGGCCAAGTAACTCAACGGTTTGTGATTCACAAATATCTGACAGGCCATCCATATTAGCTTAGGCCATTTCGCTCAGCAAAACGAATACTTCAGTAACTAGTAAGGACGAACAACCTATTCTGAACAAACAGAACAAAATGGCTACGTATGAGATCCTCGCATAAGATAATCAAACTAGTATGCTCACTGCCCTATGCACCAGATATATACTGATCACGTAGATTTCACATAAAAACTGAATGTTTATGGTATACAAGCTGCCACATTCATTTTCGTACAAGATAAACAACAAATTAACAATCAAGGGTCTCAATGCAAAATCAATTATCCAAGAAAGAAAATACATCACATCTTACCCCCATGATAAATCAAACTACAATGTACAAATATCAAATGACAATCAGAAAGCCAAAGAATGATCAAGTCTGGAATGCACAAAATTCAGAGAATTACTCCCAATTAAATAAAAAAATGAAAGAAAAAGAAGTCAGAATTAAATAGCGCTCAAGAAACCCAAAAAAGTCAAGAGAAAAACCCGGCTTATAGAAGATAGAGAGGCCAAAATCAGTGGCCTTTAGAGCAGCATCCTCATTAGTTTAAGAAAATTCCCAGAAAAAGAAAAAAAATTCAGGTCCACTTACTTGATTCCATAGTCGCCGGCTACCGGATTCCGGACAATGTGGGTCACCGAACTTGGGTCTTTCACTCTCCTCAGCCAGATTCACCGAACTTAGGTCTTTCACCGGATAATGTGGGCCACCGGATTCCTCGACGGCCTCGGTTTACTCTGCTCAGCCCGCCTTCCTTCTGTAGCCGGCAAACTCGTTGTGATTCTTCGCCGGAGATGGGTTGGGGATGGAGGTGCTAGGTCTTCAGGAGGGAAGAGTGAGTGAGGGAGGAGCGATTTTCAATCTGTAAGTGTGAGATAAATTTCGGGGTTTTTTTTTTTTTTTTTTTTTTTTGGTTGAGGAGTGGTCAATTTCTAGTGAGAACTCGGCTCGGGTTTTCTCTGGGGCAATTGATCGCAGTATATATATCACTACTCAAAAAAAAAAAGTGGGAAAATGATAGATGTACAACATCTTACCTACCCGAGATAATGTCTGAAGGAATAAAATGTCGAAAATACCCTCAATTTGAATCAAGACTCTGCAAACTCCTCCATTATTTCCCATCGCTGTAACACCGAAAAGGGGATCTGTAACTCCAAAACTCCACACACCAAATTTCGGTTACGATACCGTAGTCTCGCTCATCACTCGTCGCGATTCTGTCCGGCAGAGATTGTGCGTATTCTCTCGCTCGTCACTCGTCGCGATTCTGTAACACAAAGGGGATCTGGGCCTGTGTTGTGTTGCTGTTGTTCGCGTTGCTGCTCATCTAATCAATTCTGTAACACTCATCGCGTTGCTACTCATCCCTCGTCTCGGTGTTCAAGCAGCTCGGTAAGGACTGATTACCCATGATTTAGTCCCTTTTTTTTTTTTTGTTCAATTGATTAGACTTGGCTGCCATATGAATTTTCAAATTTTTGCTTCCATTGGTGTTGCGGGCATGACAGTCTCAAGTGTGCAAAGTTGTTGCTCGAATTTAAAGTTTGCTTGTCATAGTTTCATTTAGGAGTAGACTGAAATTTGAGTTAAAATTTAGTCTATTTACTAATTAGGAAGAAAACACTCTGTTAAATTTGGTGCTAGTCTTTTAGTCATTCTTTTGCAAACAGTAACAGAGATCTCTCTGTTGGGATTTTATTCTTATTTATATGGAGAGTTGAGGACCTTATCAAGTTGAGACATATTCTTTAATGTTGCTATTTATCAATGAATAATTCTAATTGGACAAAATAAGGTACAAAAAGCTGGACAAAATGGACATTGGTGTTGATGTAAAAGTGATATGATGTGTTGAAAAACAGGATTGTGCCATATGTCAGTTTTGTTAGAATTTTTGTATAGACTTTTGTTCAAGTAGCATTGTCCTTTATCAATATACCAGGAATCCTAGCTGAATAGTTTCTGTTGCTTGCCCAGAATTGCATTACCCTTTATGAGTTTACAGTAAAATAGTGATCATAATTTATATATTTCTAGAATTGTACGAAAGATGATGATGAGTAAACCCAACACAAACTAATATTTGCAGTGCTTGGCCAATTTTTATTTATGGAATCGTCTTTTTTTTTTTTTTAAATAAACTCAAGTGCAATGTAAAAAATGTAACAGCATGTTTCAATGCATCAACGATGAGTGTATGTCAAAGTGTGTACATGCATTTAACACATGTAATATGGCTTGGAGGAAGTCGGAGAAGTGCTATATAGTACATTTCTCAAGCATGAGGAAAATCAAATAGAAATTAGAATGGGTTTATTCACAATCACTGAATTTGTTTCTCTTTTTAAAGAAAGAAAGTTATAACTCCAAATGTGGCTAATACTATTGCAATCTATATGTCAGGGTGAAGATTTATTTTTCCATCATTACATTGATGCTGGGCATATTTTATTGATGTTCTTATTTCCTGACTTTAGTTTCATATTCCTTGTTATGGTTGAGTTAATATGATAGTAGTTTTTTCTCCATAATTGTTATAATACATATGCAAGAGTGAACAATGTTGACCAACTGTGGGATATGCCATAGTTATAGGAGGGGATGACTTCTTCAATACATGCCCCTAGAAGAAGAAGTGCCCTCAATGTGCCATAGGTATACAAAGATGGTTGTTTACTAAATATGGCAAAATCAAGGGAAGACTTTTCTTTAACTGCACTCAGTGCAGTTACTTCAAATGGGACTATGGTGAAGGTAGCAGTAGTGGAGGTCAAGATGCAAGTGAAGATGGGCAAATTGCAAATGAAGGTGTTCGCCAACTCGTTCATATGTTTGCATGTGCAACAATGGCTGAAGGTGGGAAAATCACATTAAAGTTGACCATTCCCTATGACAAGAACAATAGAGGGCAACAAATGTAGCAAAATTTTAGTCATTTCTAGTAATAGTGTGGGCTATGTAACGAGCTTCCTACATTTACTAGTTGGGGACAGTGATTTTTTCTAGGTTTAATGTCATTGATGGAATTTTAATTTTTTTATGTCTATGCATTTCATTTGTGTTTGGATATTTTGTAATTGGGGCTAGAAAGGAGGTCTTTGTTACTGGGATTCCACAACAGCATGATATGATTTGGTGGCTTAATTGTGTTATTTCAATGAATGATTTACTGATTTTGTGGTTAACTGGATTGATGAGTGCAACAATTCATATATGGTACAAATAGGATCATTGAAGATTGGGCTTTATTTGAATGCAAAAGAGCCAAAAGAGTAAATCGTTTAGATCGAATTACAGACCACGCTGGATATTCCATCTGCTAATAGCAAAAGGCGCAGAGAAAAAAACCATAAGAAAAACCAAAAATTGACAACAAATTTAAGTACAATAGCTTATAGGATCGCAAAAGTAAAAACATCCACAGTTACAAGTTCTAAAGGTGCCATCAGTACAAAAGTCTCTTGGTGCTGTTGCTCAGTTGGCTATCCTAAACTGGTCCTATCTGTGGAAGCTTCCTGATCCAATTCGCGAGCTTTCTTCGTCTTGGATGGTCCCTATAATTTAATATATGGTAAGCATGATAGTGCAGACAATGGATGTTTATTCACAAGAGTAAGTAGAATGTAGAACGTACCTTTGGTTTCTTTTAACCACTATCAAGTGGTCTCTTTTTCCTGACTTTTTCCGGTGCGCCCTTCGTTCTAACATGCTTTGGGTCCTTGATCTAAGGACCAATTGCAGTATCTGCTTCTTCCTGACTCGCATCCTGGCCGACATGATTACTTGCATGCCTTAATGATCCACCTCCATTGAGCAGCTCAATCTTTCAAGACGAAATCCACTTTTTGAGATCATGACAATCAGCCTCGTCATCAGCCGCCAAATCAGCAAGTTTCGAGAACTCCCAGCATAATTCATCAAATCTCTCCTGACGAAGCGTGGCAGGCAATCGGTGGTAAATACCTGTGGTAGTCTTTTAACACGGTGTTATAACTTAAAGGTTCTAAATATGAAGATTTAAATTAATTAATTTTTGAGATAGTGGAATTCATGTATGCTCTTTATAGAAGAAGGATAAAAAAATATGAACTTTGTTAGTTAAATGAGTGTTTCTTATCAATTCTTTTTTCTCATTTACATCTCTTGTATGCAAAGTCAAATTATAAACTTACTATTTTAAACTTTATCAATAATCTTCGTATAAAAAATAAAAATACATAATTGATAATTTCTAACTCATTATGAATATAAATAAAATGATAACACATATCATGTGGTTGAACGTCATAAGATTCATGAAATTTTAAAGCCATGAAATTAAACAAATGGATTGTGCAAGCACCACTACACCAATACGCTACAATAAGTGCTTATGAATTCTTCTTTCCTAGTACAGAATAAGGAGGAATTTGCAAAACTATTTGAAACTATTTTGATAGAGAATGCCCAATTTGTCCCTCAGGTGGGTAGCACCCAATATACATGTAATTTGCTGGCTGATTCTTTACTTTGATTTTTGTTAAATGATTTTAATATTCAACAACTTTTACAATTTCCAACTGCTGCTTATATGGAAGGAAGAGACATGAATAACTGTATGGTTTTTTTAGTTATCTACTTATCCTAACTGGAAGTCAAGATGTAGGAAAGTAGAATGCATGATTAAATTAATTATATGTGTATATTATTATAAAATAATTTTACTAGAATTAGGATAGACTTGAGTTCTTAGCTATTGAGTCGTGTTAGAGTAAATGAGGCAGATATTTATGTATGGCATTTTATAATGTTAGTTCTGCAGATAGATTTCTTTTTCAAATTTTATTGTTAGGTTGATTAAATGTCCTACACGACCTAGAACTTTAACATATTAGTTTGTTGAGAATTTCTTCCAGGCATTAGAAACTTTAAAGAAGGATGCAAAGAAAACCGGCAAACAGACAATGGATGCTAGTGCTTCAGAAAAGGCAGACTCAAAAGACAATAAAACTACTAAGCCGGTAAGTCCTTAGGCTGTATTTCATCCGTATACATGATTTTGTTATTCATAAAGAAGATATAATAGTCATAACTTGCCAATTTGAATATATATTTAAACAAACAATAAATGCCACAAGAATTGCAGACAGCATTAATAGAGAGCAATTACAATTCATAATATAAATTCAAGCATAGTCTGAGTTAATTTCAATTTATCAAGAAATTGACTGTGAGAATGATGTCAAGAAATCATGGAGAAATAAGTAAATTAGAAAAATAACTCTGCCAAAAATGGAGGATGTAATGAAACTAGGTTTAAGGGCTTGTTTTCAGGCACACTAGGGATAGTATCAGTAGGCATAATCATATATCAATTTTCACAGAAAACTAGAACATAAATTGTCACGCCTCCAGATTTATTAGCTTATTTTCCGTATTGGTACCGGAAGAATTTGCGAAACAAATCTCGGTTCAAAATTTAAAGGAGAGACTTTACAAATACAAGTCCAACACTATTATACATAATATCATTTTAGGGTAACTGTCGCGGCCACCCACAACGAAATCTCGACCATACACCAAAATCTCGATCACATCCATGTATCTTCTCCAACCTTGGAACGATCCGGCCTCAAAGCTTTTAATTTAACGCCTACAAGATTGTTAAATGGAAAGCGGGGTGAGTACAAAGTACCCAGTGAATAACAACATGCATTGGCTCATGATAAAATACAAGGAAGGCCATAATATCATAAAGGAAACCACTTATATGCACAAGTCAGGCCACTACTAGCTTAGCATCTACCCGTAAGCGTATGACACAAAGATTATGATTCAAAATGACCAAGATCACTTAGCATTGTCATACTACCCCAAAGTTCACCACAAAGCAAGGTAAACGGGTAGATAGCGCCACTAGTGATACCGAAAGGTAAAGAACAATCATTTATCCAAAAAAATAAGTGTTCACACCGAGGTATCAAATGCCAAAGCAATATAAGAGGAGTGATGAGAAGCAATTAAGTATAATCATATCAAATACCTAAGAAATTCAAAGAAGGGACACGTTTCAAAGAGGGGGAAGGAGAGCCAAGGCACGTGTTACTCACCTTCAGAGATTCCTCGAATAATACTAAGTGGAAAAGTGTTTTTAAAGCCTTGATATTCCTCAATCAACGTTATTTTTCAAGTTAGAAGCTTTCTATATATGGTAAGGAGCCTTTTTTCAAGAGACAAAAAGGAATTTTGGTGGGTTTTTATTGGTGTTCCCCCCAACACAATACTTATGGATGAATTTCTATATTTAAGGGATAGGTATAGGGTTTTGAGAGGTTTGGCAACTTTCTCTATCCCTTGGCCCCTTTTTATAGTTGTTGGGATTCAACCGTTTTTAATTCACATTTGAGTTTGGTCAATCACAAGGCGACAAGTGGCGCATCCGGCATCCATAGGTTTGAATAGATGACTTGGCTAACTATTGTTCATTCGTTTATTGCGCATGCATCCCTATACTTTGTGTCGTCTTGTAATTTAGTCATCATACTTTGATTTATATTAATCAAGAACTGCATTCTTTCTTTGATTGTCATTTGCGTGCAAATGTTGAAATCTTTCAATGTGATTCTAGCAATTATTCCATCATCATCAAAATTATAGCCACATAGCTTAACTGAGGGTTAAATTTTCGTGGGATGTTACATAAATAACCTAAGTTCGTACATATATAAGATAGATTCATATGAGTTCAATACTAGGAAAACAGAGAAGCTGAAATTTTGGGCTGAAATTTGAATCTCAAATTATAAACTCCATAGGTCTCCATCGTCTTCACTAATTTCAAATACAAGAGGAAATGTACGAGACCACTTACCTGATTCCATGGTCGCCAGCCATCGGATTCCGGAGAATGTAGGTCACCGAATGTGGGTCTTCCTCGCCAGACCTCGTTCTTCCTCCACGGGCCTCGGTTCACTCTCTTTAGCTGGCCTTCCTTCTGTAGCGAGTAACCTTGCCGTGATTCTCCGCTAGAGGGGACTGCCAGAGATGGGTTGGGAATAGGGATTGGGGATGGGGGCATTGGGTGTTTAAGAGAGAGTGAGGGAGGAGCGATGTGAATCTAAAAGCGTGAGACAAATTTTGGGATTTGGGAGGTAGGTGGGGGGTTGGGGTGGTCAATTTCTCGAGAGATATCAGCTCGGGTTTTCTCCCAGGCAATTTATCGAAGAACGTGTATCATTACTCAAAAAGGTGTCAAATCATGTATCTACTGAAATTTTCATAGTCTAAAAATCTTTTTTTTGTCAAACATAGATTATATATCATTCCCAACTATTTTTGTAAATCCTTCCATATTATATTACGAAATAAATCATTAATTGGCTTTGAAAATTTTCCCAAGAAATAAAATACGGGTGAACTAAAAATTTCAGATGTTCGATCACAAATTATTTTTATTAAACTTAATAAAGTAAGTTTTGAAATATATGTACATTAGTAATAAATTTGAATATAATTAACATCCCCAAAAATGATCTTATTCGAGAAAGTTTATTTACTATAAAGTATATATATATATATATATCAAGGGTACTTAGATCAAGAGCAAAAGACAAAAGAGATTTATTTATATAAAATCTACTTTAATGTTGTAAAGTAATAATAAATTATTAACTTAAGATAGTCATAACATTTTTAAGTTTCCTTTGTGGTTAACCCATGAACTACGGTCAAAGCTCAGTACACAATTGTCCGGTCATCTTGGAGTTGCTACTGACAACATCATTTGTCTTTTAACACCTACAATGCAAAACTATCATGAGCTAACACTCAGTAAGAAACGGTATGTATAATCATCACGTACATGATGTCAAATAAATGATGATGATGAAGTCACACCACCAAGCATGTAGGCCCTCAATCCTTATATAATATACCGTATGAGCTCAATATCAATAAGGTCAAATCAAATACGTACATACTAGGGTCCGCGTGAGTCCATCACTGAGTCTCGAGTGCCCTTAGGAGTCACTACTACTACAAAATACAATTCATAAATTATAGGCATGGCCTATTGCCCCCGAGTCCCTAAACATTCATTTATTGGTACCTCAAGTGGTATATCTACTCGAACGGCTACGCTGCTAGGCCCCCAAACACTCACCCGAGGAAACATCCCAATTGGTATATCTACCCAGACAATAAACAAAGTACGGTTTCACTAACAAATGGTTTACACAACCACCATTGGCTCATAAGCCAATCTTCTTCATACGCATATTCATCTTTAACATCATACACAATGGGTGCATATGGCATGTATCACAATGCGCGCAATAGTATAATCTCAATCAAATCATATACATCCTGCCCAATATTTCTAAGTATCTTTCGTCAAAGATTGCATTGATATATTCAAATAGTGTTAAAGAATTATCATGTATTGCAATCTTTTCAATCATATGCATGACTAATAAAGATCACATTATCACATGGGAGTACGTAATAATATTGTTTTGCATTAAAGTTGAACCGTTATTTACAGTTATCTGTAGTTATTTATAAGAATAATTTGCAATATTTTCTTTCATACATGTCCAAACTACCCTCAACATTACCTCCTATATTATAATATGTAATGACATGTTATTCACCATCATGAAATCATATTTAGATAACCTAAGAGTTAATCAAACTTAAAACACCTATAAATAATAAGTTTAATGGCAGTGTTAATATTAATTACACTTATACAAAACCTAATAAAAGCTAGGCGCACCCTATCGAAGCTCGTCGAATAAAGAATCCAATGCCTTTTACTGATCTCAATTTTGAATTCTACAAAAAAAAAAAAAAAAAAATTATGGACATTTCCATCTAAGTGCACGAAAGTACCAATAGTTGGTGGTGGCCAACCCTATTAGCGAAGGTGGCCGCCCCTCATGGCCAGCCCCTCTTTTGTCTTGGGAGTGGCTAGCCCCCCCCTTTTCTCTTGGGAGTGGCTAGCCCCCCCCCCCCCCCATAATCTTGGGGTGGCTAGCCGCCCTTACGAATTGCAAGAAAAAAGAAATATTTTGACTTATTATTCGTATTTTTCATAATTTAATCTACTACCCCTTAACCCCTATTTATAAAAATTTTTAGGGGCTTGTTTTGTAATTTTTAATTATTTTTTAATCCTTGAAGTTTCTTATTTATTTTTCTTAGTCCCTTAACTTAAATAAATTCTCATAAATATCTAAATACTTTACATATAGTATAAAAAAAATTTTACGAGCTCATATAAAAGACCACAAATTCATAGCGATTTCTAGAATTCTGAATCCAATACTTATAATTTCATAAAAATGTTTGTGTATCGCAAAAATTATATAGAATATTACTTTTTAAATTTTGGGGGTGTTACAATTTAACTATTACTTCATCACATTGTCATCATGTCAATAGATAAACATCTATTTTTAACCGAATCAAACCCCAAAAACTGATTTGGTTTGATTTGATTCAAAAAAAGAAATGGTCTAGTTTACTTTGAAAAAAATTCCTTATATATCACTTTAAATGCTTTGGTTCGGGAATAGGTCAAAAATCAAACAAAATTGAACCATATTCTCCCCTAATTGAATTTTCAATTCATTTTACCTCGTCATAATTTCCCTATTATAATTCAAAATTATCATCATCGTCATCATCACCGACAAGTAACCCCTCTATTCTCATTTTCCCACAATAATTTCCTCTAGTACTATTAATTTAAAAATTACGGTAATGTTCAAACACTTCCCGGAGCTTTTGTTACAAAACCTTCCACTCCATGTGGCATGCATTAATGCACGCCATGTGGATTTTAAATATACGTGACGTGTATCAATGTATGTTACATGGAGTGAGAGGTTTTGTAACAAAACTTTTGGGAGGTGCTTGAATATTTTCATTAAAAATTATATGCAATTATTAACAATTTCATTTGAAACTCGTATCAAATCTACACTCACGAGTTTATTATAAGAAAAAAATATACACTCGTTTTACCTAATTATAATATAAGATGTTATTAATGAGAATCAAACACCCCCTAAAAATTTTAATTGGAGGAAAAAAAAAGAGAAAAGAAAAGGAAAAAAAAAAGGCTTGACTTCTTCCTGAGATCCAAGTTGTAACGGTCACTTTTGGGAGCGTGAAACTCATGAATATGTCTTCGACTTGAAATATCGTCGGACTGCCATTTCAGAGCCGTCCAACCACAATATAAGGCAAAAAAAAAAAAAAACCTCTTCTTTTACATCACTTTGAACTGAAAAACGAACGAAAAAGAGACAAAATCACAGCCAACGGCAAGAAGAGGGATAAAAAGTAGAGGAAATTAAATACTGAAAAGATTCACCATGCCTTGCGCCATAGCTGCAGTTTCAAACTCCCCGATATTCTCGCCGTCGCCGCGTAAAATCTCTCCGATATTTTGCAAGCCCACGTCTTCACCTCCGCCGGCGTGTCTATCTCCGTTGCCGTTAACCCTCAAACCCTTCAGGAGACCGTTCAATAGCAAAGATGAGAGTACTGTGAGAGAAGAAGAAGATGAAGCTTCAAGACTAGCGGCGTTGAAGAGGAAACGTCCTGCTAGGATTAGTATTCCGGTGGTCAATGTGGGTTTTGAAACTAGGCCGGGATCTGATTTTGATAGATTGAGTGAGGTGGAAGTGGAAGGAGAGGGGTATTCTCTGTATTCTAAGAGAGGCAAAAGGGGTGGAGTCATGGAGGATCGATACTCTGCTGTTATGACTCTTCAGGGGAATTCAAAAAAGGTGAAATTGTTACCAACATTCAGTTCTTTTAATACAATGATATATGATAAATTTTATCTTTTTCCTTTGTTTCTTTGGCAGATTTGATGTAATAAAGGGGCAAAAAAAATAAAATAAATCTGCTTATTGGAACCATATGATGTTCACTGATCTTTTGAAATGCTTTTCGATCAATGGCATCATAGCTAAAACTGTTTAATATTTGAGATAGAAGAGTAGGTATCAGTGAACCCTCTTCACTTGAAAGGATAAAGTTTCAACGAAAAGAAAATGAAGAGAGGGCCAAAAGGGTAGACGAGGCCGGTTGGACTCTGGTCCGTGTTTTAGTTTCAAACAAGTTTTCTATTTGTATCTGATTTGGTGTTTAAATTCCAGGCTTTCTTTGGTGTATTTGATGGACATGGAGGTGCAGCAGCAGCAGAATATGCAGCAAAGAATTTAGATAGGAATGTTATGAAGGAAGTGAAAAGTAGCAGCGAAGAGGGAATTCCGGAGGCAGTAAAACGGGGATACATGACCACAGACATGGAGTTTGTGAAGGAAGATATGCGGGGTGGGACGTGTTGTGTGACAGCATTGATACACGAAGGTAATCTGGTAGTCTCAAATGCCGGAGATTGTCGTGCTGTTATGAGCCAAGGAGGAAACGCCAAAGCCCTTACGGATGATCACAGGCCTTCAAGACAAGACGAAAGGGAAAGGATTGAGAACCTCGTAAGGATCAAGCTTTCTTCTAGTCCGATGAATTTGTTCTGTACCAGGATTGTTTCTAATGATTTTTGGAACCTCGTTTCCAGGGTGGCTATGTGGATTGTTGCCGTGGGGTTTGGAGAGTGCTGGGATCTCTTGCTGTATCAAGAGCAATAGGAGATTGCCATCTTAAACAATGGGTGATAGCTGAACCGGTTACTAAAGTCCTAAAGATCCTACCGGAATATGAATTTTTGATCCTCGCTTCCGATGGACTCTGGGATAAGGTGAATTGCTGGAAAATATTTGATAGATTTTTTGCTGTTACACTTTCTGTATTAAGAGACATCATTTTAAAAGTAATCTGGAACTTCAATTTGCAGGTTAGCAATCAAGAAGCTGTGGACATGGTCCGTCCTTTATGCATAGGCATTGACAAACCACAACCATTTTTGGCTTGCAAAAAGCTCGTTGATTTGTCATTATCAAGAGGATCGGTAGATGATACAAGCGTTATGGTGATTCTGCTAGGGTGCTTCGTTAGATAACTAGTATAATAAAGGCATGACTTATATGATATTATTTTTCTGACTTATTAGTCCAAAGCCTCAAAATGGCTATATTTTTAACGTAAAAAATATGACCGGGTGACCGGATTTGAGTTCGCTATCTGAAACCAATTTCTTCTTCTTCTTGTACATGTTGGCCATTCGCAACTGACGGGAGAGGTATTTTGTGATTACCAACAGCAAGAGAAGGGTGCTAACGCTGAATACGTAGTATATGTTTTGTCTATTATTTTCTAACTCAAGGGATGATACTGTTAACCTTAGTCAATTAACTTCCAAAATTTGTACAATAAAAGTCTCGTGCGTCTTCAAATGTTAAAATTTGTGGGTTCATTTTGGATATCAAAGATTTCTATATGGGATCAATAATTACAAGGTTTAGCAATATAAAAATTTGACCAAGTATTGTTTGGGCGAAATATTCAGTCAACTTGTGCCTTTGGTGGGTGCTAACTGGTCACCTTTGGCAGCCGCGCTTACTAATTCTTTGTGGAACTGACCTATCCCTATGACTTGTAAAAATATGTTGCACGCCAAAGAACTTTGAGCGTGTTTGGGGTGGCTTTTTTTTAGCCTCAGCTATGAGTCTCAACAAAATTGAGAGCAAATTCGTTGACCCCGTTTAACTGGCTATCTTAATCTAGTCCCGATCTAACTCAATATGGTATGGTTCTGTATGAATTAGTAGTTAGTTTAGTTGGCCATAAGCATTTAGACATGGCTGAATTTAGGTAAGTTAAACATGTTATTAGTTAATTATCTCAAAGTCCATTGAAAAGTTGCCTCCAATGCTACTATACCTTAAAATCTACTTCAATTGCCATTGAACCTATAAAAAAACTCATCTCTTTTGCCATTTATCATACTGCTGGGTTAGTTTAATTCTTTTTTTGGGGAAAGGAAATAACTTTCTCCATTACTCAATACCACCTAAATGTATTGAAATAAACAAAGGAATAATGTCAAACAAATGATAACTAATGGGTTACCAAATCGCATAGGATGCAAGACTATGAGCTGAATACGATATTTTCCCCCTTGGCACATGTTTACACTTACCACAACCAAACAAATCAAGCAAGGAGATAATATGTCTAAATATAAGAGCTAGTGATCCATCAGACTCTGGAGAGCGAAGGCCACTTACAACCTGTTCACATTAGTTTGTGTTTCCGCCTGCAACATACCCTTTTCCACTAGAAGTTGAAGGCCATACCTGAGTGAAATAGCTTCACTAAGGCACCACCCCAATCACATCTCTAAAGTCGTGTATCAATGGCTTCAAGTGACTTGATGATATGTGTTTAGTTTTGGTGTTTAATTCCCTAATATGTGTACATGATTGTCAAGTTAAAAAGTCCATGTTTATATTTAGTTTGATAAATTGTAGGTTAAAATCCAAGAGGAGAAGAAATTAGACAAGTTTGGTTGAGTTTAGGTTAATTTTGCACACATTATAAAGTTTGGGGACCCAAAAAAGCAAAGTACAAAGTTCAGGCTACAAAAATAGAGGAAATAGCTTCATCTGGCCGCATGGTACATCCATGCGGCCACAAGAGGGGCACTTGAAAGGACCTACATGCTACAAGAATGTGGCCGCATGGATGCACTGTGAGGCCTTGTGTATGTGACCTCATAAGAGGGGAAGATTTTGCTGTCGCACAACTCTGAGTCTTGCTACTGTATGCGGCCAACTTCAGAACACGTCAAAAAAATATGGCCGCATGATGTTGACGTTATCCTGTTGTTCTTGGCCACATGAATGAAGATGCTGATATGCCTAAGGCATAAAAGGCCCAAATTTTTTCTTTCCTTGTTTAACTGAAATTCTTTTATGGTATGACTTGTACATGATTTTTCTTCTTTTTTTTTTGAGGGTTTTTGGACCATATAAAAGAGGGTTATGTCTTAGTATTAGAGAGAAAATTATATTCACACACAAGTAGTAGTTTGAAGGAAGAAGATTATAAGAGAATTTCTGACATGAGCATGTGTAAGACTAATTTATCTTCTTCCAGTTCAAATGGATGTTGATGTAAAACTTCTTGTTTATTAATTAATCAATTTCAGTAACATGGTTTTTAATTTTTTGTGAAAATATTGCTTGTGTTATTCTGATTTCGATGCCTATGATTATTGGTTGTACGATTTAGTTTAGGCCTAATTTAAACAATTAATTATCTATTGCTAGAATAAGGGTTTTAATCTGTAATTTGTTTCTCCTAATTCACAAGTAGCAACTAATGATTTTTAATCCTATCGAGCTTGTGAATTTATTGCTTAGATTAAACTTATTTTTCTAGTTCTTTATGTAATCGCTGTTCTAAACCTAGAGAACTTGTTTTAGGTTGTCAAAATGGTTAGGATTACTTGAAAGATTAATTCAATTAACTAAATTTATTTAAGAGAAAATAAGGTTAAAAAGCTTGTTGTTATCTATAGTTAATAATTTTGCAACAAAATAGAAATGACGTTGAAATTGGTTACTATCTATTAATTGAAGAGCATAATTGAACTAAGAACTGAGGTTAATTATCATAGTTATATATATATATATATATTACTTTCTCCTAATTTGCAATTTGTGAATGTTTGCTATTTGATTTAATTCTTCTTTTATTTTCATTAATTTTTGTTCAACAATTGAAAACCCCCTATTTGCTAGTTAATTCATAGTACTCAGATATATATAACGTTCTCTATGGGTTCAACATTTACTTTCCGCTTCTACAAAATTCTTTTAAATATAGTGGAGTAAGTATATTTTGGTGCATTCGACATTTATCAAAATGTTTTGGTATCGTTGGCCGGAAACAGTGTAATTAGCCTGAGTTTTATTGTGTTAACTAGTTTTGTGCCTTTTGATATTTAATTTAGTTTATTTTAACATAACGGTCTTGCTTGGTTAGTTTTATTTTTATTATTTTAGGTACTTTTGTTTTAATAATTTAAGTCTTTTTGGTGGCTAATCTATATTATATGTAAAAGAGAATATACTGGAGAAACATTTTTAGACAATTTTACCCTTATTGATATTTTCTAATTTCTATTCACCCCTAATTATTGTCGCTTTTACATATTAACTACTTATTTCACCCGTGCGTTGCATGGGATGATAATACCAGATAATATAAGTAATTCAAGAAGATTAAATATATACGATTGTGTAAAAAAGATTTAAGATATAATATTTGATTGTTTATGTGTGTAAAGAAAAACAATATAGGTGCTACTTATAATGCGATATCTTTTATTAATGAAGATAAAAATTAGCCTTAAAAAAATAAGGAAAATATTGAAGAAAATTTTACGAATACTGGAACCAATTCAAAAAACAATCCAATGGTATGAGATAAAGACGGATGCGGTTCACAATAAAACTTTTTTTTAATAATAATCCATTAAAATTTTAAACTTTTTGGAAGCTCAAGGCTCATAAGTTAAGGCCCTATTATGCATAACCCTTCTCCAATTAGCTTAATATAGGTATACATCCTCAATTCTTTTCACTAAATAATCAATGTGGGATTCTCTTTCTATGTCCAAAGTCAAATTTTCAATAGCTCTTAAAAGAGGAATAAAATTTCAACATTTTTGTAAACGATAAAGATCAAAAAATTATAAAATTGAATATTCTTTTCCACGTTATTTTAGCTAAAAATTAATCTATTTCATTTATTTAATAAAAACCGGTCTAATGACTTTAAACCTTTATCTTTTCCGGTTCGATGACCGGTCCGGCTTTCTAAATATTTGCGAATAGTGGAATTAATCTGGAGGGCAACACACGAGTGTGAGATAAAGACGGATATGGTTCACTGGTTTACGATAGACTTTTTTTCAATAATGATCCATTAAAATTTTAAACTTTTTGGAAACTCAAAGCCGATAAACTAAAGGTCATATTATACATAACTCTTCTCTAAGTAGCTTAATATAGGCATACATCTTCAATTATTTTCACTAAATAACCAATGTGGGATTTTCTTTATATACTCAAAGTCACATCTTCAATTGCTCTAAAACTATAATATTTGATCGTCTATGTGTGTGTAAAGAGAAACAATATAGGTGCTACCCGTAATACGATATCTTTTATTAATAAAAATAAAAAATGTTTAAAATATTTAAGGAAAGCATTGAAAAAATTTTGCGAATACTTAAACCAATCTGGAAAACAATCTGACGTCATGAAATAAAGATGGATACGGTTTACCATTTCACAATAACCATTTTTCAATAATAATCCATTAAAATTTTAAACTTTTGGAAGCTCAAAGCCCATAAGTTAAGGTTTTATTATGCATAACCCTTATCCAAATAATTTAATATAGGCATACATCATCAACTCTTTTCATTAAATAACCAATGTGGGATTCTCTTTATATGCACAAAGTCACATTTTAAACGGCTCTTAAAAAAAGAATAAAATTTCAATATTTTTTTTAAATAGTAAAGATCAAAAACTTACAAAATCAAATGTTATTTTCACATTATTTTAGTTAAAAATTCATTTATTTTAGCTTTTCTGGTTTGACAACTGGTCCGGTTTTCTAAAATGTGTGAAAATTGGAATCAATACAGAAAATAATATGACGGTGTGAGATAAAGACAGATACGGTTTACCGGTTCATAATAAATATTTTTTTCAATATGATCCATTAAAATTTTGAAATTTTTAGAAGTTCAAGACACAAGCTAAGGCTATATTATGCATAACTCTTATCAAGTAGCTTAATATAGAGATACATTCTCAATTTTTTTCACCAAATAACCAATGTGAGATTCTCTTTCTATGCTCAAAGTCGCATTTTCACTGGCCCAAAGTCACAGTTTCACTGGCCCTTAAACAATAATATTTAATCGTTTATTTGTATATAAAGAAAAATAATAAAAGTGCTATCCATAATACGGTATCTTTCATCAGTGAAGATAAAAAATTGTCAAAAAAACCTATAAAAAACATTGAAGAAAATTTGATCCGGAAAATAATCCAAAGGTGTGAGATTAAGAAAGATAAAACCGGTTCACAATAAACTTTTTTTCAATAATGATCCATTAAAATTTTGAATTTTTTGGAAGTTCAAGGCTCATAAGCCCTATTATGCATAACATTCTCCAAGTAGCTCAAAATAAGCATACACCCTCATTTCTTTTTACTAAATAATCAATGTGGGATTCTCTTTCTATACCCAACTTCACATTTTTAATGGCTCTTAAAAAAGGAATAAAATTTCAACATTTTTTTTAAATAATAATGAATAAAAAATTATAAAATCGGATGTCCTTTTTTCACATTATCTCAGGTAAAAATTAATTTATTTCAATTATTTAATTAAAACCGGTTCGATGATTTTGAACCGTTAGCTTTTTCCCGTTCGATGATCGGTACGATTTTCTGAACATTTGTGAATACTGAAATCAGTCCAAAAAACAATTCAATTGTGTAAGATAAAGACGTATATGGTTTACAATAAATTTTTTTTCAACAAACTTTTTGGAAGCTCAAGGCCCATAAGTATGGTCATATTGTGCATAACTCTTCTCTAAATAGCTCAATATAAGCACACATCCTCAATTCTTTTCACTAAAAAACCAATGTGGAATTCTCTTTCTATGCCCAAAGTCATATTTTCAATAGTCCTTAAACTATAATATTTTATCGTTTATGTGCGTGTAAAGAAAAATAATATGAGTGCTACCCGTAATACGATATCTTTCATTAATAAAGATAAAAATGGTATACAAAATAAAAAAAGGAAACCATTAAAGAAAATTTTTGAATACTTGAATCAATTCGGAAAACAATCCAATACTGTGAAATAAAGACAAATACGATTCACAATAAATATTTTTTTAATAATGATCCATTAAAATTTTGAACTTTTTGGAAGCTCAGGGCTCATAAGCTAATGCTCTATAGTACATAACCCTCTTCTAAGTAACTTAATATATGTACGTATCCTCAATTTTTTCACTAAGTAACCAATATGAGATTTCCTTTCTATACCTACAACAACATTTTTAATGGCTTTTAAAAAGTGAATAAAATTTCAACTTTTTTTTAAGCGATAAAGATAAAAAATAAAATAAAATCAAATGTTCTTTTTCCAAATTATATTAGGTAAAAATTAATTTATTTCAATTATTTAATTAATACTGTCCAATGATCTTGAACCATTAGTTTTTCCAGTTCGATAACTAGTCTGGTTTTCTGAACATTTGCGAATACTGGAGTCAATTTGGAAAACAATCAGACATTGTGAGATAAAGACGGAAACTGTTCACTGATTCACAATAAACTTCTTTTCAATAATGATTCATTGAAATTTTGAATTTTTAGGAAACTCATGGCCCATAAGCTAAGGTCCTATTAGGCATAAACCTTCTCCAAGTAGCTTAATATAGATATATACCTTCAATTTTTTGCACTAAATAACCAATATGAGATTCTTTTTCTGTACCTAAAGTCATATTTTCAATGGCTCTTAAAAATGAATAAAATTTCAACCTTCTTTTAAACGGTAAAGATCAAAACTTATAAAATCAAATATTCTCTTTTTACATTATTTTAGGTTAAAATTAATTTATTTCAATTATTTAATTAAAATTGGTCCGATAACTTTGAACTATTAGCTTTTCCAGTTCGATGACCGGTGTGGTTTTATAAAATCAAATGTTCTATTTCCACAATATTTTAGGTTAAAATTAATTTATTTCAATTATTTAATTAAAATAGATTTGAGTACTGAATATTTGTGAATACTGGAATCAATTTGGAAAACAATCTGACGATGTGAGATAAAGACGAATATAATTTAACAGTTCACAATAAACTTTTTTTTTTTCCATTAATGGTCCTTTAAAATTTTGAACTTTTTAGAAATTTAAGGCATATAAGTTAATGTCTTATGATGTATAACACTTCTCCAATTAATTTAATACATGCCTACATCATTAATTCTTTTTACTAAATAACCAATGTGAGATTTCCTTTCTATGTCCAAAGTCATACTTTCAATGGCTCTTAAAACAGAAATAAAATTTCCACATTATTTTAAGTAAAAGTTAATCTTGTTTTTGATGACCAGTCCAATTTTCTGAAAAAAAGCATTTGCTAATACTGTAATCAATCTGGAAAACATTCCGACGGTGTGAGATAAAGACGGATACAGTTAACTAGTTCACAATAAATTTATTTTCATTAATGGTCTATTAAAATAGTGAACTTTTTGGAAACTCAAGGCCAATAAGTTAAGTCTCTATTATGCATAACTCTTGTCCAATCAGTTTAATATATGCATACATCCTCAATTTTTTTCACTAAATAACCAATGTGGGATTCCCTTTCTATGTCCAAAGTCATATTTTTAATGACTCTTAAAACATGAATAAAATTTCAACATTATTTTAGGTAAAATTAATTTTTTTTTTCAATTATTTAATTAAAATCGGTCTAATTAAAAGAACCCATCTTTTTGATGCAAGTCAAACAGCTCAGATGGGACAAGTTAGAGATCAAATTGCTACTCAAATGTGGAATGACTACTCAAGAAGGCATTAATAACTCTTTGTATATTCATTTTATTAAAATGCCAATTTCTAACTTCTTTTTTCTGTACTCTCATTTAGTCATGAATATTATCGAACTATTGACCATTGAATTATCTGTTATAATTTTATCATATACAATCACATTTCATTATATTTTAGTGACGTGTCTGAATTTTTATTTATTTATTTTCTTTTTCCATTTGCATTTTTATTCATGTACCCTATGGTGGTGTATTTACATTTATTTATTTATTTATTACATTTTTTTAACCGGAAACAAATTATAGCAAACTTTCATATGGTAATCTTAGTAATGTACATCAACACAAAAAAATTTAATTTACTTAATAAGCAAATAAATTGAAAAATCAATTTCTTAAAAGGCCAAAGAGAACATGTTTTCTAGTTTTCTGTTTTTTAAAATAGTTTGCTAAAATGACAAAGTAAATATGTTTTCGAAAATCTGAAAATAGATACTTAAAACAGAAAATTGAAAATGAATTGAAAACTGCAAAACTGAATCGCGAAGAGAACACTGCTTTAGTTTTTCTAATTCGATGACAGGTCCGATTTTCTAAACATAGACGAATATTGGAATCAATCAAGAAGCAATCTGACGGTGTGAGATAAATCAAGAGTAAAAATTAAGAAAATTGATTGAAAATAAAACTGATTAAAATAAGAAGTGGAAAGTTTAAATGTTGCACGAGAGATATTTAAGAAAATTCTTAGTTAGAATGAGTTCTATTAGAGAAAAGAACAAAAATGTGGATAAAGAAATAAAGATATTTTTGGATAAAATGAAATCTGATTTGGTGAATGGGATTAAAAATTGGAAAATATAGTGATAATAATAAGGTAAATAAAATATATCTATGAATAATATAAAAAAAGGAAATGAAAGATAAAAAAGATAATCTATAAATTGGTAATAAATTAAAAAGGTAAATAAAATTAAAAAGTAAAGGAGAAATGAATGGCTAAGATTAGGAGATAAAATCAATGGCGAAGATGAGATATGCCAATTTAGCAAGTATTTCTGGGCGGGAAAAGGTAAAAGGGAAACTATCCTCCTTGTTAGTGTGTGTGTGTGTGTGTGTATGTATATATATTAATAGTATTTCACCACCCAAAAAAATTAATGATATTTCACCATTATATTTTATGTATTTTCAGTTAGCATTTATACAATGTAACAAAGTGTAATAATGTATACTAATTGGAATCTCTTTATGAAATATATATTCATGCCTTACTATAAACCTAATAAAACTTGAATGCATATGACATTCATTTCATTAGAACAATAATAACAATTGATTACAAAACAAAAGTAAAGTCTTCATGATCAGTGTAGAGGTGCCATGAAAGGAACAATAGCATGGAAAAGGACAAAGTCGATTTTTTAGAATTATGCAGAAGTATAATGTTCAAACATGCATGATAGTGATCCGAAGCTCAAGAGCCAAGTTGAGCCCTAAATGATTATTCCAATTTTGTGATCTGTCTTGAAATTTGATTCTTCATGATTGATTCTCAGTCGAATATTTGTGTTGTTGCAACTTTTCTTGTCTAAAAAAAATGTCAAATATTTGTTGTAACTTCTTTGTGTTGCCGTAATATATGTCTTCAATATTATGTGCAATGCACGTATTACTTGCTAGTTAATCCAAAAAGTGAAAAATTCTCACATGTTACAAAGATAAGCTAGGCTATCCCCAGTTGAAGACGAAGATAAGGCCGCCAATAACTATACGTTGAAACAATTGGCTACTCCAGATCTTATCTAACAACCTCTTTGCATCACTTTTCTTGCTTTACCAGAGATTATAACATTTGAGCTTAAATCTAGATTAATTCATTTATTGTCTTCTTTCCAAGGTCTTGCAAGTGAATATCCTCTTAATTGATAAACATCTCAACGAATTCCATATAGTATGTTTGAGCATGAAACCACCTGGAGTAATAGAAGAGCAAATCAAGTTGCGAGCTTTTCCGTTTCCACATAAAGATACAACTAATGATTGACTCTACTACCTACCATCGGACACCATTACCACACGAAATGAGATGAAAAAGTTGTTCTTGGAAAGTATTTCCCATTAAAGGATGTAAACATTAGGAAGGAGATTTGTGGTGTATGACAATATCAAGGAGAACCCATTTATGAGTATTGGGAGAGCTTTAAAAAGCTCTGTGCAAGTTATCCACATCGTCAAATTAGTGATCAACTGCTAACTCAATATTTCTGTGAAGGACTTATGCCAATGGACAGTAGTACGCTAGATGTAGCCAGTGGTAATGCCAATGGACAGTAGTACGCTAGATGTAGCCAGTGCTTTAGTTGACAAAACGCCGGAAGCAGCAAGGACTCTGATTGCCAACATGGCTGAGAATTCTCAACAATTTTGTACTCGTAATGACATGCCTATCCAGGGGATGAATGAGGTACAAACTTCTTCTATTGAATATCAATTATCTGAACTTACCACTCTTTTTAGACAACTTGCTGTAGGGAATACATAATAGATAAAGGCCTGTGGGATATGTTCAAATGTAGGGCATCCAACATATGCTTGCCTAATCTTGTAAGAGAAAAATACAAAGCAAGTGAATGCTGCAGGGAATCCTCTTTTCCAAAGAAGTATCATATAATCGCTACTCCAACACCTATAACTCAGGTTGGAAAGATCATCCTAATCTAAGCTATAGAGGAAATAGGCCCAGAATCTCTTTCCCAATAGACAACAAGGACAATTCCAACCCATGCCACAACCGCCATCTAATCCAGGTATGTCGTTAGAAGATATGGTTAACACACTGGCTTTTAACACTTTGAAATTTCAACATGATACAAAATTAAGTATTCAAAACCTAGAGAATCAAATGAGTTAAATGACAACTGCCATTAATCATTTAGAGGCTCAAGTGGGGGAAATTGCCATTTCAACCTGAAGTGAACCTAAAGAATATGAATGCTTTGTCCTTAAGAAGTGGTAAAGGGGTGCTAGGGAAAAAAAACATTCCTACAATAGTAAATGAGAATGATATTGAGCAGGAAATTGAGAAAGAAGGGAACAATGCATAGGGACCAAAGTTAAGCTCTAACCCTTCTATTCAAGTTAAATCTACCTTTCCTAGTAGGTTGGCTAAATCAAAGAAGGAAGAAAATGAAAAAGGAAATCTGGGAAACCTTCCAGAGGGTTGAAATTTACATACCGTTGTTGGATGCAATCAAACAAGTGCCAAATTGTGATAAATTTCTCCAGGATTTGTACACCGATAAACAGAGGTTGAAAGAGAACGAGAAGATTGTGATAGCAGAGAACATTTTAGCCCTATTTCAAAGGAAATTACCTCCAAAACGCAAGGATCCAGGTATGTTTACCATTTCTGGTAAAATTAGGAACACTAGGATTGAACGGGTCATGCTAGATTTAGGAGCATCAATTAATGTAATGCTTCACTAAATCTAGGATGATTAAAAGAAACTAGTGTCATTATCTAATTGGCTGATAGGACAAATGCTTACCTTTGATGTGCTTGAGGATGTTCTTGTATAGATGAATGAATTAGTATTCCCTAATAATTTTTATGTGCTTGATGTGGAAGATGACACTTCTCCTAATCTCACTCCTATCTTATTAGGGAGACCGTTCCTTAATATTTCATACGTTAATATAGATGTTCGAGATGGTACTTTGACTATAGAATTTGAAGAGGAAATGATTCATTTTAACATATTTAATGCTATGAAACATCCCAATGAAGGATGTTCGGTTTTTGCTTTTAACGTGATTAATCCTATAGTGCAAGAGGTTTGTGAGTTAAATTGTAGAGATCAATTGAAGATTGTTCTTGCTACACATCTTGAGTTTGAGACAAAAAGAGACATGAAACATAACTTAGTGGTAACGTTGCATTACTTGAAATCAATTCCAAGGAAGTTGAGTTCCCTAATGTTAAGACTGAAGGTAGTGGGAAATCAAGATGGTGAGTTGGTCATTGCTTGTATACAAACTGGATAATAGTTGGAAAGCCACGTTGAGCCAATAACGTTAAATAAAGGCGCTGCTTGAGAGGCAACCCAAGATGGAATTTAAATTTTTGTTCTTTTTTTATTTCTTGCATTTTTATTTTATTTTCTTTGTTTTAGTTTACTTTTTGTACTTGCTTTTATTTTAAGGATTATTATAGGTTTAAATGTGGGGGAAACCTGTAGTAAACATCAGCCTTACCCCCAAGGAGTTCCTAATCCTTTATTCCCCATTTTTTTAATATTTTTGTTCTACATTTGGGACAATGTAGAATTTAGGTGTAGGGGAATGATTATGTATTTCTAATTTTCCATGGTTAATGTATATTTTTGCAATCTCTTTTGGTCTGTACCTAGTAAACATCTTATTTAAATGTTAACTTAAATTAGGATTGTGTTTATTTTATGGGTTTTAGTTCTTCATATTTGTGTTTTTGTTACATGTTGAGTATTTTGAAAAGAAAAAAATTAATAAGAGAAAAGGGAAATATGTTTTGTAAGGAGACAATTCATTGTTCATAACTAACTGGAATCAATTGAAGTATAGCTTAGTTAGAATTAGGATTTTGAGCAATGTTGGAAAATGTTGCACTAGGGCTATTATTTATATACCTTTTTAAGGCGATTTTCCTATGTTTTCTGGACATAGTTGACAACTGAACTTTGTTGAAGATATTTGTGGTCTTAGTAAACCAGTTTTATCTCATTATTATTATTATTTTACTTGAAGTAACTTAGAGGTGTTAAGTGTTAGCGGAATGGTGTTAGACGTTTTATGGTTTGTGTTCTTTGTGAACGTGTCTTTGGTTGACGGAATTTAGATTTTGGAGTTAAGACTGAGCACTGTCTTATATTGAAAATCTAAAAAAAAATTGATAGTTTTATTTTATTATATGAGAGGAATCACTGGAAAAAGTTGACTACCCTAAAGAGTGAGAGCTAGTATTGAGTAATCTGGTCCTATTCATGATAAATGTTAGGGTACAATTTACCGGTGAAGAAGGCTATCTTTAGGGATTTGAGCGTGAACTACATGCAGCGTAAAAGCTGGAAAGAAACTTTCTATGAAAAGTCAAAGGGAAAAAAATAAAGAGAAGGAGAAAATATAAAGAGAGGGGGAAGAGAGAGAGGACGAAGAGGAGGAGGAGGAGAAGAAGAAATTGAGAAAGTGAGTGATTTGAAGTGCTTGGTCTAGCCTCTGGAACTAGAAGCTTTTGAGACTGGAGATGTGTTTATGATAAAGTACTTACCATGTCTTTTCTAACGTTGGTGTGCTAACAGTTGATGACTCTGGGTAAACCGAGTATACCTATGTAATTAGGATCTCGTGGGCATGGGAATAAAAAAAGATATTAAAAAAATAAAGAATGAAAGAGAAGTATGGAATCAGGAGAGGTGAAAGGAACAACATTGACTATTTCGGGGATGCGTTTGATCTAAGCTAATGTTAAAATTTCTTTTGTGTCCAGAGAGAAGTAGAATGATAGCCTTTGTTCACACACTCACAAACATATTGGTGCATTGGAAGAATTTGTGTTAGTTGAATAATAATTTAAGAAAATGCATTTCTCGGGAATCTTTTTATTAGAGTGATGCTATTTATCTAGACTAGAGATCAATCTCCAACCTAATTGGCATCACTACATTAAGGGATGGGTGGAGATCTATAGATACATGGGATTATTAATTTATTTGATACCCAATAAGAAAATAACAATTAGATTGGAAATCGGTCTCCAGTCTAGATAAATAGTATTATTTTTATGTTTTTATTAGGCAGGCTTACTCCATATTGCATAAAAAATTAGAATGGTGAGTTGTTGTCTCATATGTGATAGAAAGTTTGAAGATGTTTCATATGTGTGTTTGTTATTTTGCTTTGGTTGTTGTTCAGGGACGAACAACGAGTTAAGTGTGGGGGAGTTTCGATATGTGTTTAGTTTTAGTGTTTAATTCCCTAATATATGTGTTTAATTACTAAGTGTTATGTTAAAAAGTCCGGGTTTATGTTTAGTTTGATAAATTGTAGGTTAAAAATCCAAGAGAAGGCCAAATTAGACAAGTTTAGTTCAGGTCAATTTTGAAGGCATTATGAAGTTTGGGGACCAAAACGAACGAAGTACAAAGTTCGTGCAAAAAAAAATAAGAAAATAGTCTCATGCGGCCGCATGGTACATCTATGTCGCTACATGAGGGGTGCTTGAAAGAACCTATAAGGTTGCGGTCGCATGAATGCACCATGCAGTCTTGTGCGTGCGACTTCAGAAAAGGGAAGATTTTGCGGCCACATAAATTTAAGTTGTACAACCGTATGAAGCAAACTTAAGAACACATCTAAAATATGTGGCTGCACAATGTTGACGTTAGACGGCTATTCCTAGCCACATGAAGGAAGATGCTAATACGCCTAAGGCATAGAAGGCTCATACGCCACATGGATCCCTTACGTGGCCGCATGAGTGCGTTGCGAGGAAAATTTTTTCTTTCCTTGTTTACATTAAATTCTTTGTATTGTATGACTTGTACACGATTTTTCTTCTCTAGCTCTTGAGGGTTTTTGGACCATACAAAAGGGGGTTATGTCTTAGTATTAGACAGACAATTATATTTACACACAAGAAGTAGTTTGAAAGAAGAAAATTAGTAGAGAATTTCCGACATGAGCATGTAAGGCTAATTTATTTTCTTCCAGTTCAAGGGGATGTTGATGCCAAACTTCTTGTGATGAGAACCCTGTCGGTATATTAACTACTGATTTCCAAAATAAACGGAATCACCTAACAAAGCTAAAAACCAATAAAAATAGATAGGTTTTATCTTGAACTCATAATCCCAACCCAAGCAAACTAGGATAAAAATCCTAACCCTTTAGAGTAATGGAATCAAGAACCCAAGATATATAGGATAAATACTCAAAGAGAATTTACCCTCGAATTTGGTTGTGTGTCCTAAAACTATTCGAACAAACACAAGAATGAAAAGGAGAAATATTTTCCCTGAAGTTGAAATTTTCATTCAAGAGATTACATTATCAAAGTTTTTTTTTTAATACAAGTGTTAATATAACAACTTAATTACCTAAAATGCCATTGTACTTTCAGAGAGTTATATCAAATGTCATTGTACTTTAAAACTTACCCAAAATGTCACTGTACTTTCAAAAAATTATCTAAAATGCCACTATACTTTAAAACTCACTCGATATGCCACTGAACGTATGAAAGTATTATCTCGTTTGCCACTCCCGTTAAAAAATGTAACGGAATTGATAACATGGCTAATGAAATTTACCACGTGGCATCTTGACATTTATTTTTTTAACCGAGTGTTGACGTAGTGGCAAATGAGATAACATTTTCACGAGTTTAGTGACATATGAAGAAAATTTTGTAAAATACAATGTCACTAAAACTGTATAAAGTTTCATAAAACTTTCCCTGTATGCCATTAAACTCGTGAAAATATTATCTCATTTGTCACTACGTCAATACCCGGTTAAAAAATAACGATAAACATGCCACGTGGTAAATTTCGTTAGCCATGTCATCAAGTTCGTTATATTTTTTAACGGGGTGACAAACGAGATAATACTTTCATAAGTTCAGTGGTATATCGGGTGAGTTTTAAAGTACAGTGACATTTTAGATAATTTTTTGAAAGTACAGTGACATTTCGGATGAGTTTTAAAGTACAGTGACAGTTAAAATAACTTTTTCAAAGTACAGTAACATTTCAGGTAATTAACTCTTAATATAACCTATAACCTATATATAGTACAAGAGAAGTTGGAGATAGAACCATTACAAAAGAAAAAGAAACAGAATTCAAATTTTGAAAATCATTTCACCTGCCTGGATGTGCTGGAAACGGTACGGCCGCAGGAGTCCCATGTTGCAGCCACAAGTGATTCCCAGTAACCAATATTGCCTTTTCCAAGAAATTACAACCTTGGTCCTTGGACTTTAATTTGTCTCAAGTTGGTCATCAATACTTATTCCTTGTTTAGTTTAGCCCCATAATAATTAATTCTTGGCACCATGAATTCCATTTCAACCAATTAGGTCGTCCTTTGCCCTTCCTCAATGAACCCAAGTCAGAACTTACCGTTTTCAACATTTGCATTTGAGTCCTCAAAATTTCAATCAAGCTCCAATTGATCAATTTTGGCACCAGTTAACGTCTAAAAGCTTCCAAATGTACATTTCGGCCCTCCAAACAAAATTCTTACACTTATCCGTTTTCAATCTTCTTTGAGTAAAAAAAGGGCGGATCCGAATCTCATCAAACCCTCATTCTTTAAGACGATTCGCCTTTGAATCGCTGCGTGGTATCAATAGATGCACCAATCCTTCCCAATCAAATGGAAATAATTTCCCCACACCATAAAGAATGACCACTGCATGGTTGTTGTTCTTTCCACCACCAAATGATATAATCAAGGCATATTCTTTGGTTTGGGTTCAAGACGGTATGGATGAGGAAACTTCAAATATATTGTTAGCTTTGAAGCCTCCAAAGAAGTAAATTTTCCTGTAAATAAGTAACTCATTCCCTTTTAAGTCGCGTCCTAATCTCACTGTGTAATAAAACATTTGGTTCCAAAACAAGTGAACAATTTGGCCATTTATCAATTATGTCGTGTAAAGCTGTCTCCACCCAGGTATTCTTTTTGTCTTTCATTAGTTCAATTGTGACTTATAATAATAAACGTTTGGTTCCCAAAACAATATGGTATATCTCCCGTGAAGCTTTCACCACCTAGGTATTCTTTTTGTCTTTCATATGTTCAATTGTGAAGTAACAAGGAACTAGTTTTGCTAAACTAATTTTAGACTGAAGATTTGCTTTTCCATTCTTATAGCAATGTATCTGTTGTAGTATTTAAAAAAAGGGATAATGAATTATGACGATTTTGTAACTGATGCGTTCCATATCACTTATTTGAGATGTTTCCCATTTTTAGTCCCCAGTTAATAACTGATACGGTTAATTTTCGGATTAGGAAACTGAAAATTGCTCTTTTCTTCTTTCTGACTAATGATGACGATGGTAGTCCAAAATAGCACATTGTATTCGAAGATTTCTGATGCTTCCAAAGTAGTGGAGAGAGCATTCTGTTTCACCAGGGGCACATTTGGACTATAAAATATATCTGACTTTAGAAAATTGACTGCTTGGCATGATGTTTCCTCATAATCTTGCAAGATGCTTTCATCTCATTATATACATCTTCGATTGCTTGGAAGAATAGGAAGCTATCGTCTGTAGAAAATAGGTGCAAGTCACTAGGCGCTACCTTTGTACAAGACCAAAATTAAGATGTTACTTTTTGTGCCAAGTTAGCAGTTGAACAAGTGACACAATGACCCACATCAATGCTTAGGCAGAGTTTAGAAATAATGACAAAAGTATTACGCTTTATTAAAAGTGAAAAATATAAGCTATCATAATAATAAATAATAAATCTTAAAATACCCTAACAAAGAATATCCAGTGAATAAAAATTTTGTAACACCTGTGTGGGTGTCATTTATGGTACCAATATATGTATGCATGTTGTAAGTATGAATAATATAGTCTCATGAGATATAGGAACCGTGAATGTTGGTTGAACAACCTTTGATTAATGTAAAATTTTCTAAATTAAAAAGTGGAAAATTTTTTTTATTGTCATAAAAAAAAATTTTTATCTTGTTACGGGAGACTGATCTCCAGTCTAATTGACTTCACTATACTTGGAGATGAGTAGAGAAATATAAATACATTGAAATATTTATTTATTTAACGGCTAATAAAGAAATAGTAATGAATAATAAGGAAATAGTAACGAAGACGGAAATCTAAGAGCATTATTATTATTATTTTTTTAATATACAAGAAAACTTTACCGAAATTGCAGGATTAATAACTGCAGGCTATCGATCTCCCCCACCACAGTGACACTGCACTCCCAATACGCACTATTTTCTTCTCTCCCAGACTCCCTCCTTCCCATGTTACAGATCGATCTCTCCTGATACCATCTTCGCTGTCGTGTATATGTATTACACACATATATATTATATGCACAAAGAGGCATATCTTTCCTGTCACTTTCTCTCTCTAGAAAGCCCTCCCCCCTCTCTCTAGATCTATCTTTCTCATTTCTCTGTCCGAGGGCTTCTCTAGATCTCTCGCAGCCGTTGGAAATTACTGCTCGGACGACGTCGTTACTGATCCTTTATCAGATCCGGAGCGCTCACCTGAAGCTTCAGCCATGGCGGCAGCCAACGCCCCGATTACCATGAAAGAAGTCCTCACGGTACCTCCTCTCAATATACGGTGTCATTTCTCTAATTCTTTTTTTGTGAATTGAATTTTACTTTATGAAAATTCTTTGATTCAATTCGTTTTCAACCGTTTGCTTGGTCGTTTTGATTATTTAGTTATACAAATTTGGATCCTTAGTAAGTCGGCCTCTGAATAGGCAGCATTTTAGCTGCATGAGTAGGTTTTGAATCTTTATTGTGCAATTTGTTTTCAGATCCGTGACTTTGTTTTGAAACTTGAGCTTGTATCAGTTGAATTAGATTTTGACTTTTCCGTATGATGATGTAGTTGCCTGGCATAGGGATCAATGCTCAATTCATCACTTTTACGAACGTGACAATGGAATCCGATAAGTATATATGTGTTCGTGAGACTGCACCGCAGAATAGTGTGGTTATCGTGGATATGAATATGCCAATGCAGCCGTTGAGGCGGCCCATTACTGCAGATTCTGCTCTTATGAATCCAAATTCTAGAATTTTGGCATTAAAAGGTATGTGTTATCTGCCAAACAATTTTCAAAAAGAGCAATAATGTGATATCTAGGTTTCTGAAATATGCAAAAACTCTTTCTTTTCATTGAAAAGTAAGAAAAATGGATATGAATTGGGTGGAAGTTCCTAGATATTGTTGATGTGATTCACATTTAAGTTGGAGTCTATAGAGGTTTAAGTATGTAAGGTAAAGGAAGGCAAGTGTACATGTGTAAGTTACTAATAATACTGATGAGGAAGGTAAGTATATATGTGTCCCTGCTCATCACAAAAAGAGAGGATAACCGTTCCCTTCTATAATGAAGTTAACGCACTGTGCACACCATTATCTAATGACCAGTGGACATATTTCTCTCCTTAATGGTATAATATAAGTTTGGAAATAAGAGATTGTCAGTGTTCTTGTCAAATCAGGCCGGAAACATATTTAGGTGGTTAGTACACTAATCAGAAAACTGCATTTAAATTTCACACATTTAGGTTTTTCCCTTCATCTAATTTGTTTACCGAGAATATAGTTTATTTTTCATAGCTCAACTACCCGGAACAACTCAAGATCACTTGCAAATATTCAACATTGAGGCAAAAGCAAAAATGAAGTCACATCAGATGCCTGAGCAGGTATCCTGTTGAGTTTCACATCACTTGTGAATGCGTTATGCTTCCTCTAAATAGTAACATGACATTTTCTTCAGCATATTTTTCTCTGTACAGCGGTTTCTTGATATTTGCAAATCTGCATGACACTTTTTAACAGGTTGTCTTTTGGAAGTGGATTACCCCTAAGATGTTGGGTTTGGTTACACAATCCTCTGTTTATCACTGGTCAATTGATGGTAAAACTCCTTCTGTTTGTAAATGACTAAATGTGTATATGTTTCAAGTTCATAGCCTATATGCTTTCTTGTAATTTCTTGCTTTATAAACTATTAAATATATCACTATATAGGTGATTCGGAACCTGTAAAGGTGTTCGATAGAACAGCTAATTTGGCGAACAACCAAATTATAAACTACAGATGTGATCCTTCTGAGAAGTGGCTGGTTCTGATTGGTATTGCTCCTGGTTCTCCCGAGGTGTGCAGTTGCTAATCTCATCATCATCATCATTATTATTATTTCACCTGAACTTTTAGATTAACGCATTATTATTATTATTTCACCTGAACTTTTAGATTAACACCTCCATTTTACATAATTAGCACACCAATCTAATAGCTTTGTTTATGTTGCTACTTCCGTTGTTGAGTACTTCTCTCAGTAATTGTTGCCGTACCATATTCTGCTTTCTATCTACATTCTGATATAATTTTTTAGACACCTTTCCAAATTCTTCTGCTTTCCTTGAAGGAAGCCACAATCAAAATTGTTTGTTGGCCTTTTTTTTTTTTTTTTGTTTCCATTGCTCTTTCTCATTATTCAGCCCAAACTATTGGAAAATTATTGACTTCCACTATTATTCCTTAATGTGCAACTACTCAATTACTACCACACATTAGAAACCTCTATAAATCTCCAGCACTCATTGTACCTTTCTGTTCATTGTTAATTATAATTTCCTCATAATTTCCCTCCAATAATGAGAATCAAACACCAATATATGATGGCGTCGTCATTAAATTCTTTGTATGTATTTACTTGAAGTATATATATGTTACCCATTTTGAGATATGCTTTTGTCCTACTGGGTTCATTCATAGCCATTGTACCAGTTTACATTATTTGTTTCATTTTTACAGAGGCCTCAACTGGTCAAAGGAACTATGCAACTATTTTCTGTGGATCAGCAACGTAGTCAAGCTCTAGAAGGCCATGCTGCATCATTTGCCTCTTTCAGAGTATGAGAAGTTACTTATTTTGAAATATTTTTGAGTTGGCAGTTTCTAATAGTGAGTGAGTTATTGTATTCGTTTTTATAAAATGCCCAGGTTCCTGGAAGTGATAGAGATTCGTTACTCATCTCTTTTGCCGTGAAAACATCTAATGCCGGACAGGTTGTATCCAAATTGCATATCATTGAGCTTGGAGCCCAGCCAGGTGAGGATATATTTTCTTGATTACCATTCCAGTCGTGTGGATATCATCATATGTTTTTGGTATGCTGAAGGTTATTTTCATCTTCTTATTGGCCATACTCAACACTAAAAACCATTTGACAGGGAAACCATCTTTTACAAAAAAACAAGCAGATCTTTTTTTCCCACCAGATTTTGCCGATGATTTTCCGGTTGCCATGCAGGTATTTCTTTATATGATTATATGACCTATTCTTCTGCTCTCTATCTATCATTGTGTTTGTTCCTTGGCATCTCCGTAAGAGTCCTTTTTATTTGTTCCTTAGGATATCCAGAAGAATCCTTTTGCTTGTTGCAGTTTCATTTAGCACTCTATTTTCCAATTTGCAGATATCCCAAAAATATGGTTTGATATATGTGATTACAAAGCTTGGACTTCTCTTCGTATATGATTTGGAATCTGCAGCTGCTGTGTACAGAAATAGGATCAGTCCTGATCCCATCTTCCTTACTTCAGAAGCTTCATCTGTTGGAGGTTTTTATGCAATTAATAGGCGCGGCCAGGTTTTACTTGCTACAGTAAATGAAACAACAATCATACCTTTTATCAGTGGCCAAGTACTATTGCAACCCTTACCTTTGTGGTGTATTTTCAATCTGAAATCTTCTCCACTAGTATTTATTGTTTCTTACTATTTGTTGTCAGTTGAATAATCTGGAGCTTGCTGTCAATCTTGCCAAAAGAGGAAACCTTCCAGGTGCAGAGAACTTGGTATGTCGTTAGTGGCTGTTCGTGCTTTTAGATCCTTCGAGATTTTTTTCTAATGGGAAGGCAGCTAGTCTTGCTTAGCTTATGTGCTTATGCATGTTATTCTTCTTATGGGCAGAATTTTGAGAAGGGGTTACTCTGTTGCGATTGAATTTTGAAAACCTCATTTTCTATTATGTAGTATGAGCTAGAAATGATCACTTTCATTCAATTGTTGTTGTCTGGTGTACTGATAAGTGCCCTTCTATCATCTAAATTGCCCCAGGTTGTCCAGCGTTTCCAAGAATTGTTCGCCCAGACAAAGTATAAAGAGGCTGCTGAGCTTGCTGCAGAATCTCCTCAAGGGATCCTCCGGACACCTGATACTGTTGCCAAATTTCAGGTACATATTCTTTGGTTGCATGCATGGATGGAATGAGGGAAGAGGCATTATTAAGCTTCCTTGGAGTTGGCGTTTCGTATGGGTCCCATGAAATATCAACGTGATTGGTTTTTCATCAATTTTTATTTTGAAATACAAATAGAATGACAATGGGGGTTAACATGATGTGATATTTGCAGAGTGTTCCTGTTCAAGGTGGGCAAACTCCTCCGTTGCTGCAGTACTTTGGGACCCTTTTAACGAAAGGGAAGCTCAACGCATTTGAGTCTTTGGAATTATCTCGCTTGGTTGTGAACCAAAATAAGAAGAATCTCTTGGAGAACTGGCTAGCTGAGGATAAGCTGGAATGTAGTGAGGAGCTCGGTGACCTCGTGAAGGTTAATTTCCTCTTATATCTGAATTTCTTTTATTGTTGGCTGTTTTCAGTTCAATTTTGTATAACTTTTTGTAACCCAAACCTGTCTTTGTTGGTCTGTATTTTGTAGACAGTAGACAATGATCTTGCGCTGAAAATATATATCAAAGCTAGAGCTACTCCAAAAGTTGTGGCAGCTTTTGCTGAGCGTAGGGAGTTTGATAAAATTTTGATTTACTCCAAGCAGGTTACTTACCCAATCATTCCTGAAGTTCTCACTTCTTTTTATTGTAGAATAATTAACTATATTAGTATGTGACAACTCAATCAGTTCAAGGAAATGCTACTCTGATTTTTCTTGATGTATCTCAGACCTTAGTTTTTTCGGATGAATAGATGTGTCTATGCTGATACAGGTTGGATATACACCTGACTATCTGTTCCTTCTACAAACTATTCTCCGATCAGATCCTCAGGTATACTTGGAAATGGAATAATGCTTTGACTTTTTGATATTTTAGGAAATTTTGCAGTGTTCAACATTGCATGGTCATAAATGGGACTTCAAGTTTGAAATGAAGTAAAATAATTTTTAACCTCGTGTATCCAGGGGGCTGTTAATTTTTCCCTCATGATGTCTCAAATGGAGGGGGGTTGTCCAATTGATTACAATACAATTACTGATCTCTTTCTTCAGGTATGAGAATTGCAATTTATATTCAGTTAAATTTATTAGTCTCCGGTGCTAACTGTTCCATTTGTTGTCCTACTTTGCTTCCTTCAAAGATTTAAAGCATCAGTTATGAATCAAAGGTTTTTAAGGGTGTGTGTGACATTGCTTTTGTGAAAAGTGATTGTGTGTGTGTGGAGAATGTGGTCTGGAAAAATGTGAAATAATTTTTTTAAAGAATATGTGGTTGAAATGAATTGGAATTTTCATACAGACCTAACGACTTAAGTCTATAATTATGTGACATGCTGTTTGCACCCCCTCCCCCCCCCACCAAAAAAAAAAAAAAAAAGAAAAAACGCACACATAACACTCTCTTTCTTCACTTAAAATGAATTATTTCTCCAGAGAAACATGATTCGTGAAGCAACTGCATTCTTGTTGGATGTTCTGAAACCAAATTTGCCAGAACATGCATTCCTGCAAACCAAGGTAAATTTCAGTTGGCTTTCTATTGTTGACCAGTTCATTTTGTTAATCTTGTTGACAGTTGGTGTCAATTTTTTGCCGCCTCCTTTCAGGTCCTTGAAATCAATCTTGTCACCTTCCCTAATGTGGCTGATGCTATTTTAGCAAATGGGATGTTTAGTCATTATGACAGACCACGCATTGCACAACTCTGTGAAAAAGCTGGTCTTTACATGCGAGCACTCCAGGTTAAATGTTTTGTTGGTGCTTGCTTTTATTTGTTAAATAGATGTACATGTGAATGCACTTGGACATATATGCATAGAAAATCACCCTATTGAACATTTATTGAACAATACTCAATGCTTGCAGCATTACACTGAACTTCCAGATATCAAACGTGTCATGGTGAATACACATGCAATTGAGCCACAGGTAAATGAACGTCGGTCCTGGTATGGGTCTATTATCAATGTTTCTTTGCATTTTCGCTGACTGATGTTGGTCAATTCCAGGCTCTTGTGGAATTCTTTGGGACTCTTTCCCGGGAATGGGCTCTAGAATGCATGAAGGATCTTTTGCTGGTTAATTTGAGGGGAAATCTTCAGATAATTGTCCAAGTAAGTATCAAATATGTTACCATCACAGTGTTGATATTTTCCTTTCTACTAAAAGGCCACCTCAAGTGACATTTCGTGGACAAACTATTAGGAACATTTAGTAACATTTTGTTGTATTATTATTAGCAACATTGACTAGGTCCTGTTCTGTAGGTCGCAAAAGAATATTGTGAGCAGTTGGGCGTTGATGCTTGCATAAAAATCTTTGAGCAGTTTAAGTCATATGAAGGATTATATTTCTTTCTGGGATCATATTTGAGCTCCAGGTAATTTCGGAAGAAAGTACGAGACTCTGTACTTAATTTGGGATGAGCACATTATCTACTAGGTATCATGTGTACTGATATTACCTCTATTGCAGTGAGGATCCTGAAATTCACTTCAAGTACATTGAGTCAGCTGCCAAGACGGGACAAATTAAGGAGGTTGAGCGTGTAACGAGAGAATCAAATTTCTATGACCCCGAGAAGACAAAGAACTTTTTAATGGAAGCCAAACTTCCAGATGCTCGACCTCTGATTAATGTCTGCGACCGCTTTGGTTTTGTTCCAGACTTAACGCATTACCTTTATTCAAGCAACATGCTGCGTTACATTGAAGGCTATGTGCAGAAGGTATTATATCTGCAAGTTTCTGATGTCTTTTGCAGAAACTCTTACTTGCTAGTGAACCATCTGTGTCTTTCTTGATAGGTTAATCCTGGAAATGCTCCTCTAGTTGTTGGCCAACTACTAGATGATGAGTGCCCCGAAGATTTCATTAAAGGCCTGATCTTATCTGTCCGTTCTTTGCTTCCAGTTGAACCTCTTGTAGAGGAATGTGAGAAAAGGTATTCTCCACTGTTTAAGGATTTTGTGACAAGTTTTTATCTTGTATTGATATTTGATATCTGGTGTGCAGAAATCGACTTCGCCTGCTTACTCAATTTTTGGAGCATCTTGTGAGTGAAGGAAGTCAGGATGTTCATGTCCACAATGCTCTGGGTAAAATAATAATAGATAGCAATAACAATCCAGAACACTTCTTGACCACCAACCCATATTATGATTCACGAGTTGTTGGCAAATATTGTGAGAAGCGTGATCCAACCCTTGCTGTTGTTGCCTATCGGAGAGGGCAGTGTGATGAAGAACTTGTGAATGTAACAAATAAGAATTCTTTATTCAAATTGCAAGCCAGGTCTGTAAATTGTTTGGTTTTACCCTTGTCCTTTTCTTTCAAATCATTTCTGTTAGTTTACCCTCCTGTGTCGTTACTTTAGGTATGTAGTTGAAAGGATGGACGGAGATCTCTGGGCAAAAATTCTTGACCCCGAAAATGAATATAGAAGGCAGCTCATTGATCAAGTTGTATCTACTGCTTTGCCTGAAAGCAAAAGCCCAGAACAAGTTTCCGCTGCTGTTAAAGCTTTCATGACTGCTGATCTTCCCCATGAACTAATTGAGTTGCTTGAAAAGATTGTACTCCAAAACTATCTTTCAGTGGAAACTTTAACCTGCAAAACTTGCTAATCTTGACAGCAATTAAGGCTGATCCATCCAGGGTTATGGATTACATTAATAGACTTGACAACTTTGATGGACCAGCAGTTGGGGAAGTAGCGGTGGAAGCCCAGTTGTATGAAGAAGCTTATGCTATTTTCAAGAAGTTCAATTTGAATGTACAGGCCGTCAATGTGTTGTTGGATAATATTCGAGATATTAATCGTGCAGTGGAATTTGCATTCCGTGTTGAAGAAGATGCTGTCTGGAGTCAGGTGGCTAAAGCTCAACTAAGAGAAGGATTAGTGAGTGATGCAATTGAATCGTTTATTCGTGCAGATGATGCTACCCAGTTCCTGGAAGTTATTCGAGCTGCAGAGGATGCGAATGTTTATCATGACTTGGTGAAATATCTTCTGATGGTTAGGCAGAAAGCAAAGGAGCCCAAGGTTGACAGCGAGCTCATTTATGCATATGCTAAGATTGATCGGCTGGGTGAAATTGAAGAGTTCATTCTAATGCCAAATGTTGCCAATCTCCCTAATGTTGGTGACAGGTTGTATGATGAAGAATTATACGAGGCAGCAAAGATAATCTTTGCCTTTATCTCTAACTGGGCCAAGTTGGCAGTCACACTAGTGAAGCTAAAGCAATTTCAGGGAGCTGTTGATGCAGCACGGAAAGCAAATAGCTCAAAGACATGGAAAGAAGTATGTTTCGCTTGTGTTGATGCTGAGGAGTTCCGGTTGGCTCAAATATGTGGTCTTAACATCATTGTACAGGTACTTTATTGGATTTGATGTTAGAGGTCTTGCTGTATTGCTTCTTGACTGATTTCTTAGTTGTGTGTTGTGTAGTAATGAATGTGATAATTTGGTAGATGACGAAGTGTAATAATGAAAGTGTTGTTTTGGTTCTGTGGTCAATGCATTTTTAGGTGGACGACCTGGAAGAAGTTAGTGAGTATTACCAGAACAGAGGATGCTTTAATGAGCTTATCTCTCTTATGGAGAGTGGTTTAGGATTGGAACGTGCACATATGGGGATCTTCACAGAACTTGGTGTCTTGTATGCTAGATATCGTTATGAGAAGCTCATGGAGCATATCAAATTATTTGCTACCCGTCTCAACATTCCCAAGCTAATCCGAGCTTGTGATGAGCAGCAGCACTGGAAGGAACTAACATATTTGTATATTCAATATGATGAGTTTGATAATGCTGCCACCACGGTCATGAATCATTCCCCAGAAGCTTGGGATCACATGCAATTCAAAGATATTATTGTCAAGGTTGCTAATGTGGAACTATATTATAAGGCAGTACACTTCTATCTGCAAGAGCACCCTGATCTCATTAATGATGTTCTAAATGTACTAGCTCTTCGGGTGGATCACACTCGCGTAGTGGACATAATGAGAAAGGTTCTTATTTCTGCTCAAATAAGTTATTTCCACTCTCTTTAAAAATTACTTTGGAAATTGAGCATATCATGCTGAAAGTTCCCGCTTGCGTTGTTCAGGCCGGGCATTTGCGCCTTGTTAAGCCATACATGGTTGCAGTTCAGAGCAATAATGTGTCTGCTGTTAATGAAGCTCTCAATGAGATATATGTAGAGGAGGAGGATTATGACAGATTGCGTGAATCCATAGAGTTGCATGATAACTTTGATCAGATTGGCCTTGCGCAGAAGGTGAAGCATTTTTTTATTTTATTTTATTTTATTTTAAATTTTTGTTTTATTTTTTAATTACCAAAGGCTGAAGTCTAATATTATCTCTTCTTTAACAGATTGAAAAACATGAACTCCTTGAGATGAGGCGTGTCGCAGCCTACATTTATAAGACGGCTGGTAGGTGGAAGCAGTCCATTGCATTGTCAAAGAAAGACAACCTTTACAGGGATGCAATGGAGACAGCTTCACAATCTGGTGATCGTGAACTTGCTGAGGAGTTGCTTGTTTACTTCATTGAACAGGTAGTTTTCGTCAGAAAATATATAATTTTTCTTTGGGATTTGAATTTGGACCACTAGCTGTATCGAATCTTGATGAAGGTGGTTTCCATATGGATTTTTTAGTTAGCTCCCCTTTTATTCTTCTCTTCAATACTCATTTTGCTGTGCGATTATCCAAATATTTGGTGTCCGAGATGAGTTCCTAAATGTGTTTTGAAGAGTCTGTGTGCGCAATTCTTGAGGAGTTATTTATGAGATTGTCAGAGTACATTGGGTAACTGATTATTGCATGTTTCCACAGGGAAAGAAGGAATGCTTTGCGTCCTGCCTATTTGTTTGTTATGACTTGATTCGCCCAGATGTTGCCCTTGAACTTGCCTGGATCAATAATATGATCGACTTTGTGTTCCCGTATCTATTGCAGGTGGTTCTCTCTCTTGAATACAATGGCTTGTGTCTATTACGTATTCTAATATTAAATGGTATCCTACAGTCATCATAAGCTTGTTACTACTTTGTCTACTGTACTGTTAATAGTTTGGATATGCAATCAAATTCCAGGATAGACACACCAAATGTTAGCAGAGTCTGACTAACATTTCTTACACATTTTTGTCATACGATTTTTGCAGTTTATTCGGGAATATACGGGTAAAGTAGATGAACTTATCAAGGACAAAATTGAAGCTCTTAATGAAGTTAAGGCTAAAGAGAATGAGGAGAAGGACGTTATCAAGCAACAGGTAACTTAAAAACTCTCGTCATTTCGTTTACCAATCAAGGAATTGGTTGCTTTCTTTAGTCCACTGGTTGTGTGGCTGATTTAGAAAGCAATCTTTCATTTTGATACCACAAGCCTTGAAAGTTGAAACAATTTGATGTTTGTTTCAATTGTTTGATTCTTTTTTTGTTGCAGAATATGTATGCTCAGTTGCTGCCTCTTGCCTTGCCTGCACCACCTATGGCAGGCATGGGGGCCGGTGGGATGGGTGGAGGTTTTTCTGCTCAAATGCCACCCCCGCCTATGGGTGGAATGCCCCCAATGCCACCATTTGGCATGCCATCAATGGGGTCCTACTAATATGTACTGGATAATCTCGTGCTTGGAAATTTAAGTTGGTAGGAGTTACTTGAGAAAAATTGAGGAAAAGTCACCTCTGGATGAGCTTTATGTCTGCTGGTTGGATTTTTGGTCACATTTCTTGGAGCTGCCTAGCATTGAGTTGGAGGTTTAGTTGAAAGTTAGAAAATAATGTTATCTGGTATCTGTCTTTCATAGGGTGTGGATATAGTTTGTAATATTCTTTGGTAGCAGAAGCATTTTTTTTGGCTGCTGTAGACAGCAAGCTAAGGATAATCTGTATTTTATAAGAACAAGAGCCCATGTGATTAGTGGCATTATATACCAACAATTCTCAAGAGTCGACTGTGGTTTAGTTCTAATTTTTGAAACGTTTTGCTTATGTTCTACTAAATGATGCTATGTTTTGTCTTGCTCTTAGAATGAATTTTCTGTAGCTTGAGTTTAAATTTTTGATTTGTTACTCTTTGTCATGAAATTTTTTTACTACTGCTGGGGGGATTGTGCTATAACTGGGAGATGGCCTGATCTCCTTGGGAATCGGAGTTGTTTGTCATGTTGGAGTTTGCTATATTTCATTGAATTGTTATTGTGGCAGATGCAAGGTGACGAGTTGTGGAGCAATTTTGATCTAACACCACATGGGTGGTACAATTATGGTACCATATGGGGATGTGTAGCATGCCAAATGGGCTTGCCACGTTGCCCGTAATTCTAGAGTCCTGTGAAATATAATAGAAAAAAAAAATTTAAATTCAGATATTTACAGTACAACTCCAATTCATCCCATTCTCCCAACCCAATAGCTAGCGGCTAACTACCCAAATCCATTATCTCCAGTAGATTGCGTTTGCAGACGCCATCGTGCCTATGGTCACGACGTCAATGGCTCCGGCAAGGTGAAAAGTTTGGGCTGTTAAGCGTTCCAAGTCACGAGAAGAACATCCAAATCTTGCTGGCTGCTGTGTTCACCCTCTCGCCACCCATCTTTGTTCAACCACGTGAAATCTTTGGTATGGTGAAACCTCCGGTGAACAGGTGACCCCAAAAAAACCCCCAGTTCCTTTCAATTTTGCGATGCTCATAATTCGACGTTGAAGCTGCATTGGTGAGTTTCACCCTAGCTTGCACCTCTAAATATGGTTATCCTCCCCACGTTTTCGGCTCAAAATTACAGCGGAGAATGAGTTCCCCATCGATTCATGTTGCTGGAAGTTTTTGAGGGTGCTTGTGATTAATGGATTTCAGATTTTGTGAATTGGTAAAAAGTCGGCCTTTTTTGATTATTTAATCGAGATGTTTGTGAGCACGCCGGACTTGCTGCCGGCTCGACGATCTCGTCGCTGGCTGTCAATTTCACGGGTCAGGTGGGGGAGAGCAGGGACCAAGGCTTTCGAAGACCAGGCAATTGCTCAGATTCCCCATTTTTTTTTTTTTTAGGTTCATTCATGATTCCAATGTAGCATGCCTTGTTGGTAGCCACCTATACATATGGTGCCATAATGTAACATATGTATAGGGTTAGAACCGAATTGAATTGCGAAGTTTAATTGTGGATTTGCCGTTCATATTTAATTATTGTTGTTCATCATTAATTATTTTTCTGTAGCATCATTTAAAATTGTTAATTAATTTTTAATACTCTATATAACAAGTATTAGGTACTACCTCTGTCCTACAAAGATAGTTCAGTATTCTTTTTTCGGCCGTCTCAAAAAAATAGTCCAGTTGCCATAGTGAACATATATTTAATATTTCATTCCGATATGTGCCCATAATTAATTATTGTTATTCAACTACTTATACATTGAAAGTTTTTCAAATAATTAATGAGACATAAGAGAATCTGGAAAAAGGTTTGATCCTTGAAGAATCTAGAAAGACAGATAACAGGGTTATACGAGAATCTAGTAAGAGAAATAGTCTGCAAATATCTCTTATTGCTAGAAAACTCAAGTACAAAATGTGTACACGGTGTAACGCACAAGTTGGTTTACAGTTGGAGTCAGGCTAGCAGACGTCAGACAATTAACTGGAAATAGTTAAACTATCCCATATGTACAATTTTATGTGCATTTTTACAATACTTCACACCCCCTCAAGTTGGATTTTGATGAAAATTACTTAAATCCAATTTGACCAATACAAACTGAAATTGAGTAGCCAAAGACTTGGTAAAAAGATTAGCCACTTGATGTTTGGAAGCAACATGCTAAGGGTGAACAAAACATGCCTTGTACTCAAGGCCGTTCATGATATTATAGAGGCTCTAAACAAATTTTGTACTAGGAGCCCTCTAACAATACGTAATGTTGAATTTTGGGCATTCTAAACTTTACTTTCTTTTCCTTTTTTTTTCAAAGAAATTTAAATGAGCCTTCATCTTCATCTTTTAGAGGCCCTAAGCGGTGCTTAGAAGGTCTAGCCTCAAAGACGCTACTGTTTATATTGATCTCTAACAATATGACAATCAATATCAAGATGTTTAGTACGCCCATGAAATAAGGGGTTATCACAAATATGAAAGGCAGCCTGATAACCACAATGCAATGGGATTGGCAGGTCAAGAGAAATATGAAAATCTTTGAGTATGTAATTGATCCAAAGCAACTCACAAACAGTAGAGCCCACGGGACCTATATTCAGCTTATGCGGAACTTTTGGAGACAATACTTTCTTGGTCTTTCAGGAAACTACAACCCCTCCTAGGAATACGCAATAGCCAGTAAGGGATTTCCTAGTATCAAGGCAAGAAGCCAAATCTGCATAACAGAAAGCCACAGGATTGAAAGTATTTCTAGCTTGGAAAAATAATAGAGTGTGCCTTTTGAGATACTAAAGGACATGTAAAGTTTCTTACCAATATGAAACAGTAGTAGGGGAGCCAACAAATTGATTGAGCAACAGTTGCACACTAAGTTAAGTTTGGTTTGGTGAGTTTCAAGTATATAATAGCCTAGCAAACCAATCTTCGATACCGATCTCGACTACCAAGCAACTCACCGTTAATAGCAAATAATTTATTACCTTTAGGCAATGTCGAGTAGACACACTTTTAGCCCCTATGAACCCAGCATAAGTAACCAAATTTAAAGCATAATTTCTTAGGTTGAGATAAGTACTTGTAGCTGATCTAGCAATTTCCACTCCAAGGAAATATTTAGCAGAACCAAGATCTTTAATGGTGAAAGATTGATTTTATGAATTTTAGCCTCACCATTACCGGTAATAAACAAATCAAACATACACTAACAAAGCAACAAAAAGAAGAAACAATTATCATGCTGAGCGAACAAATCCATAATTTTCAAGATGTTTACAGAGTTTAGTGTTTCGTTGCGTACTTGCTTGCTTTAAGCCATAAAGAGAACTCTTAAGCCTACAAACTTCACCTGGTTGAGCCTTAGAATACCCTCAAAGGGGCCACATATAAACTTTCTCATCTAAGTAACCATGCAAGAAAGCATTATTAATATTCAATTGTTGTAAAGGCCAACATCTAACTGTAGCAATACTAATGAAAATTCTCATAGTGACAAGTTTAGCAACTGAGAAAAATTGTCAAAACAGTCTATGCCTACCACCTGGTGAAACCCCTTTGCTACTAAACTAGTTTTACATATATCCAAAGAGCCGGGCTTGAGCCTAACTTTATACGCCCATTTGGAACCTATTGGCTTCCTGCCGGGGGTAAATCAATTAAAACCAGGGTATAGTTTTTTTTCCTTGCCCCAACGCCTCTCTTTCATTCTCCATGGCCTGAACCCAGTCTGATTTAGTAATAGCTTCTTTGTAATAATCAGGTTCTTTGATACTACTTAGGTTAGCCAAAAAAATTAGTGTATGTAGAGCTAAAATTGGAAGAAAGCTGAAATGGATGTGGGTATGGTGTATAAGGTGGAGAAGTAAGAAAATTGTGTGTAGTCAATCAACTAAGACGAGTGAGTAGAATTTATAATGAAGTCTAACCACAGTGGTGGATGACTGACAACTCTAGTGCATTTTCTAACAGAAGTGAGGGTAATATTTGATGAGTCAGCAGGAAGAGGAGAAGACATGCATGGGACGGGGACTGAGAACTCCAGGAGTAGCAGATATTGAGGAGCAAGGGTGACATCTGTCTTGGTTTTTAGGATAAAGTGAAGAAGTAGGGAATTTATGTGTGTCAGGAACTGAAGAAGTATTATTATCAGGAGTAATGTTTGGAAATTGGAATTGTTTCACTAAGCAAAAAAGACACAGAAAATTGAGTCTGGTTCACAGTTTGTTTGGAATGGGAAAATATCCTCATGAAAAACATCCCTTCAAGCGTGTATCTTCTTGTTTTAAATATCATAGACTTTAAACCCCTTTTGCCCTGGACCATATCCAAGAAAAATAACATTTGAGACCATGGGATCAAATGTATCTTAGTAAGGTCCAGTGATTTTTGAATAGCATAAGCAACCAAAGGTTTTCATGAGATCACATATTATTGATGATGTCATTTCTATTAATAATTATACTATGTTATTTTATGTCCCAATTATTGGAAACGAAACATTAATCTAGGAAGGAAAAACATGTGATGTTATATTACTCACTCAACTCCAATCTCGTTCAATATATTCATCGATTGTTAAGTTAAGAGGGGGGGGGGAACTAAAAGGAAAACAAAGTAGCAATTTTAGAAAACGAAGCGAGAAGGGTATGGCCCGAAGGGTTCTGAGTCATTTAATCAATTCATGAAAAAATTTGTTATATTGACACCTCATGGACTACAATCCTATAGCTTTATTGACTTAAATGTTTGGGAAACATAACGATGAGATGTTTTATAACACCTCCTGTTTAAATATCGAGTCCTTTTCCAAAACCTTCCATCACATATGGCGTGTATTTAAAATACACATTATATGCATGAAATACACATGGTGTGTATCTATACACACCAGATACACGCCATGTGAGGTAAGAGGTTTTGTTACAAAACCTCCGTGAAGTTTTTGAAAATTTTCCCATAAACACATTTGTCATTTTCATTAGGCCATCATGAATAAGAAGTTTTATTTCAACGTAAAATAGTCTTCTTCCTCAATTAATTCTAAAAACTTTTCTGATCTACCCTTTTCTCTACTTTTATTTATGTTTAATACTTTAAAAGACTGAAAGGGTATGAGGGAAATGAGTCTTCATCCGAAGTGTTAGCATTTCGTACGAAAGCTCTTGCACCTTTAGAATAGATTCTTAAATTCCTCTAATGTAATTGGTATTCAATAATGGCAGGTAATCGAGAAAACCAAAACAATAGCAGTAAGTGATGTATATACGCTTCTTAGTGTTCCTAAACGCCAATTATTGATACTTGTTTTGGAAAATTTATCTTGATATTACGAGATGAAAGAATTTGTACATATTGAAGATACTTCTTGTTGAGATGAACGAATTCCTGCATTTGTGATTGTATTTCTTCGATTATACCCCATCTTCTGTTTCGTTCTATATTATACTGGGACCAACCTAATGATTCCAAGACAGCAGATTGAATGGTATATGTTGTGAGGTAATGCCTAAAATTATTAGGGGTCCAATGAGATTCAAGATTACCAACTACATGGCCATTTTATTATAAATATTGATTGTTTGAGCACTCGGGGGTATTTGTTGAATTACAATCGGGCCAATATGTCATGCTTTGAAAAGAAAATATTACATGTATATATGTGACTTATTGGATTTCAATTTATGTTTTCCACATTTTAAAATTTTGTAGATGATTGAACGTGGTACTTTTACAATCACCTCTTGTACGTGGAAGCTTAGTGCCAACATGTGCAGATACTTGTATTTCCGTGAAGTGGACATGTGGGGATTTTACCCCCAAATATTGTACATGTACCATTTTCTAGGTTCAGTGTTTTACATCAATCATTATGATGTCAAGATGTTTGAATACCTATATATGGACCGTTATGTGGATGATCGTTGGTGAAGACTAGTTCTGGTATGGAAGGCGATAATAATCAATGATAATGTGCAGTTTGTACTAGTTTTTATGTTGTAAGATATAAAGGGTAAGGAATAATTTTCAATGTAATCTTTCCTTTTCTCCATGAATGAAATCGGAAGATATGAATGTTTCTATGACTATTATGAAATACCTTATGTTGTAGACCTTCTTCATTATAGATAAGAAATCTAAGTTATGTTTTGAATGAAAGGTAGTTAACAACGAGCATTGTTATCGCCTAAGAAAGCGCGCCCCCGTTCGGCCGGTACAAGTGTAAAGACTTTCTTTGATGGTTCATGCACTAATAATCCAAAGAAGGATTTTGTTTTTGGTGGTGGAGGGAGGGGTGTCCAGAATGTGTTTACACTTCCGGGGCAGCTGGGTAAATTTCTTGTTATAAGTATATATAACAAGTTTAAAAATCAAAGTGGCTGCACTTTCAAAAATAATTTTAGCACTTCGTAGTTCAACTTAGAAAGGGAAAAATAGAGTCTAGGATTTAATGGATAGACTAAATGTACAAGATAATATAAACTACCTCTTATCATTGCTTATTATCACCTCCCATAATAAAACTCGTCTTCGCCAACGATTATCAACGTAACGGTCCGTATATAGGTATTCAAACGTCTACTCATCATACTACTCGATGTATAATATAGAAGCTAGAAAATGGTACATGTGCAGTATCAGGGGGTAAAATCCCCATGTGTCCATTTCACGGAAATACAAGTATCTACTAAGCTTGTTGGCAGCCTGCTTCATTGTATTTGAGGTGATTATAAAAGTAGCACGTTCCATCATATACAAAAATTTAAGACATGGAAAACATAAAATCGAAATCCAGTAGGGGACATATATACTTGCAATATTTTCTTTTCAAAGTATGACAGATAGGGCCGGATTGTAATTCAACAAATACCCCGAGCACTCAAACAATTAATATTTATAATAAAATGGACATATAGTTGGTAATTCATCATGAATTTCATTTTACCCTTAATGAGATTTTAGGCCTTACCTCAAAACATATACCGTTCTATCCACCGTCTTGGAATCATTAGACCGGTCCCGATATAATACAGAACGAAATATAACAAAAGATGAGGTGTAATTGAAGAAATACAATCACATATGCAAGAATTCTTTCATCTTGTTATAAGAAGTATCTTCAATATGCACAAATTCTTTCATCTTGTAATATCAACATAAATTCCAAAACAATTATAAAAAATTCACACTTAGGAATCCATCACTGAATACAAATTATATTAGGGGAATTCAAGATTCTATTCTAAAAAGCGCAAGAAGTAAAAGTTAATACACTTTTCCCCAAAAGCGTAAGAACTTTCATACTCTTTCACTCGTTTCCAATCTTGTAAAGTGTTAAACAAAACTAAGAGTAGAGAAATGAGGAAGATGAGAGAAATTATTATAATTAATTGAGGATGAATTAAATGAGGAAGAAGGCTATTTTACGTTGAAATAATACTTCTCACGTTGATGGCTTAATGAAAATGACAAATGTGTTTATATAGGAGTTATAAAAACATCTCGTCATTATATTCCCCATATATTTAAAGTCAGTAAGGCTATAGGGTTGTTAGGTGATAAGGTGGCAACCAAAGGAGGATTGTACTCCATAAGGTGTCAATATAACAAATTTTTTTTCATGAAATGGTTAGATGACTCACAACCCTTATGGCCTTACCCTTCACGTAGGTTGGCTTCTTTTTATGAAGTTTCTTTTTTTCCTTTTTTTTCCTTTTTTTCTTTCTCCTTTTTTTTTAACTTAAAAATCGATTAATATATTGAACAAGATTAGAGTCGAGTAACTGATAAGTATATTTTATATGCAAAAATATTTCTCTTAACTTATGCAATTTTATATGAAATAGAGCAGATTTCTACCTAATTTGTGTGGATATGGTTCATATAGGTGAAAAACTCAAATTGGAGTGATATTAAATGAAAAAGATGATTTTTGAACCAAATTGAGACTTTACATTCAAGATATAGCATCAAGGTGTGGAGTTTGGGGTGAAAAGATCAATGTCAACAAGTTTGAGGACTAGATTACACTTTGAGAGAACTTAAAAGAGACTATTTGGGTCGTAATTGAAGAGTTCGAGGACCTTTGTAAAGCATTCGAGAAGTTTTCTTTGTTAGAATCTGGTCATGTATTCAAACCCTATGAATGCTTATGTTATGAATTCCTTTATTATGCATAACTAATTTTCCTTGTTGAGACAATCGATGAAGCAATAGACATGTTTTAATTGTGTTAATCCCATTCATGACTCTAATTGTTATTGCGTGCTTATTTTCTATTTGTGATATGTAATTCCCTTTTATGAGCCTGATCAACTTGTATTTGCGTTAGTGAATTCGTGAGGAAACCGAGAGGTAAGTCACCAATTTAGCACTTCAATAGGAAACATAAATTGCATAGAAGATAGAGATATACTTTTATGATTTGTGTAACCACAAAAATGGTTTCTTGTTAATTAATGCACTCGACTAGGTTGAAATCACATAGAGATATAGTGGGTTTACTTGGTTGGGTAGATTTGAATTTGCTCGAGAGAGGTTTTCAATTAAACTTGTGAAACTGGTTGTGAGCACGTGA